>DF239133.1:154158-311261 GCA_000507305.1 Breviolum minutum Mf 1.05b.01
TATTATTATATATTTTGTTTTAAATAATTAATTATATATATATAATAAATATAAATATATATATCAAAAAAAATAAAAACCAAATTTTATCCATTAATAATAATACATTTTTTAAATAAATCATTTTAAAAATTATTTTTTATTTAATTTTAAGTTTCCAAAATATATTTATTTTTAGAAAATACCGAATTTGATTTTTATAAATATTTAAGATTTATCCAAATAATTATAAATATAATATTATTAGTTAGGTGCAAATAATATAATTATAGTGAATTTGGTTGTTTTATTTTATGTAGTAATATTTTTTAGAATGTTTTTAAAAATTCAAGTTCAAATGGATCTTCAGGATCGTCCTCGGAAAATCGTATCATGAATATTTCTGACCTTGAAGATTGATTGTAGCAATTTATATTATATTTTTCCCTTTTTGGGCATATCCAATGACTATAAATATGAGTCATTGCTTTTTTGAGTCTATATAGAGGGAACTCGCAGATTCTGGGGATGGGAGCTTGGATACAGCAATAAATCAGATTGGATTTTCCATGATTTTCCATTTTCATTACATGTCCTTATGAATCTCCATTTTCCATTTCTTCCAAATGCTTCCATCATTTTGGTCTGAAGTTGGCCCAAATTTCGCCATCCCAAAAGTCAAAAATGGAAGGTATCAAGATGTATCACGCAGCCAACATCTAATTACAATCAAATTACTTCACCAACCTGGAAAATCTTCAAATACGGGCAATGCCCTACACTAATATACACAAACTCCATCAAACAGGCTTTAGGGTGCTTTGTGAGGTTATCGTCGAGCCTGCCTCTATAAAATTCACCCAAAAGGCTTGCTGCACCTGATGTACGCAAAGGTCGCCGCGGGGCACACAGCCCAAGGCAGCTCCTACCTAGGTCCATGGGGGTTTCATCAGAATCTGTTTACCACCTGTTGAAGGAAGTTTCAGAAATTGGAAGCAGATTCTTCATTTTGAGACATCAATGAGTTGTTCATTCTTGTAGGGATCGCAAGAGATCGTCTCTACTCTACATGTTAATTGGTAGTTGAATACAAAGTGCGGCGTATGGGTTGTCTTGGTTCGTAGATGCAGCTGTCATTTTTTCCAGACATCGAATCTTAGAAGAGGATAAACATGAAAAATCAACATTAAGAGCAATATTGTTCCTCCATGCCATGCTTCATGTTTGTCCCATTCTGCAGCTTGGCAACGCCACAGTCACAAGGAAAGGACCAGGGGATGTCAGTGAAGTACTCGATCCTCAAACGATTTAAAAAAAGGCTGTTTTTGCACATCAGTTTGATGTGATTGCACATCAATTATAGCTAATGGTACCAGTATGCAAAACAAAGTCCTTCGTAGATTTGTAGACTTGATATCTATCCATATCTCTGAAGTGCACACCATCCAGTCTTGCCTCACTTCACATATCTTCACATTCTGTGACACGATGCTGAAAACTGAGGCACACATCCAGTGCGACAGCCAGGTAGCAATGCAGTTCCTCTTGCGTTTCTACTGAGCCCAAAGATGCAAATATGCATCTTAGGCAAGCGGGAAACGCTGAGGCTCACAATCATTTTGCTGCAAAATGTCAAGATGATGCAAAGATAGCAAAAATTCACACAAATCTCATGTTCAAAAAGTTTGAAACCAAAAAAACTGACCAAACTAAGCAGTCAAGATGATCATCGCACGATTCGTTTGTTCCTATGTTGTTGCATCTTTGGACAAGTCGGAAAATAAGCTGCTATTTGTTTTGTGAGAGGTTTCTCCAGTTCATGTCCTGGTCAGCTGCGCCCCTGACTATGACATGCTATCACAAAGATTGGAATATTTCAGAGTGCTCAACACATCTCCACAATCATTCATGAGAAGCCAGGACAAAAAAAGTATGTCACATGCGAACTGCGCACCATCCAGTCTTGCCTCACTTCACATATCTTCACATTCTGTGACACGATGCTGAAAACTGAGGCACACATCCAGTGCGACAGCCAGGTAGCAATGCAGTTCCTCTTGCGTTTCTACTGAGCCCAAAGATGCAAATATGCATCTTAGGCAAGCGGGAAACGCTGAGGCTCACAATCATTTTGCTGCACAATGTCAAGATGATGAGTTCACAAATTTAAACAGGCTTGGACAAACGCTTTGAACACAGGCGAAGTTTCTTTGTTTGTTGTTCTCGTGTTTGGCCAAATCAGAAGACCCTACTCGGCTCCCATGGAACTAAAAACAGACATCCGGAAAGCGCAAAGGTGTTTCCCAATCACAAAGTGAACATGAATAAAGTATAAAGGAACCCCAAACAAAAAGTGGAAGTAAAGTGTTTTGTGACCCTCAGTCAGGATAGACCCAAGAGAAACCATTGTGATCATCAACAGTCTTTGCATGTCAATGACATTTTGACATGATCCAAGGAAAGAAACACATTCCTTCCGTGCGTGCAGCAAACACCCTGGGAATTTACCGCAACCGATAATGCCATATTTTTGAAAAAAACTTAGAGAAAGAACACAGTTTTGGAGTCCATGTCAATATGATTCAATATGATGTACAATCAACATCACACTTTAGAATCTGTTAGATTCAATTGGAGGGGGGGTTCGCACAACTTGTGTGTCCATCGTAGGATTACCCAACAACTCCACCATCGGCAACGACGGCTCCGCAGGCCGAGAGGCTTCTCTGCCCAGCCATGATAGACAGCGCAGCAGTCTAACCCTGGCGTGCGCATTGCCCAAAATCTCTGTCTCTCCAAGAGGTGTTGCGTGAACATTTGACGGTTTTTGGTTTCTCAAGCTTCAATGGTGTATTCCCAACCACAATTTAAAATAACCAAACAAGTTTGAGTATCAGATTCATTCCATTGATGGCTGAAATCCTGCACAAGTTGACTGGTATCGTATCCCGTTATCATTGAGAAAGTTTGAACCATCCCAACTGGCGCAGGAGTTCAACTATCCAACAGTTTGACAAGCCGCCGGAAGGGAGCCTTGGACACCACAAGTTCGTTGTCCTGCCCAGCGATAGTCAGTGGCTGGTGAACTGTTTGGTGGTCAGCTTGCCAATGCCCCTAGGCACATTCCTAAACAAAAGAAACACGAACTGCAAAAACAAAAGAAAGCGTTAACTCCTGAATGTTCTTCTAAATCTTCTAAATAGGAACGGAAAGAAGTGAGACTCAAGTTTTTGTTGGCATCCGTGGAAGTGACATGAAATGGGAACTCTCATGCTCCCAACAGGGTTGGGAAATCAATGTTTGTCAATGGCGAACCCCAAAGCAGAACATCCAAGGTAGACACCACCAGCAACAACAACAACAACAACAACAACAACACCTAGATCCATATTATAGATCCATAAACAAAAATGACCTCGGAGCGCTAAGAACTTGACTCAGAAGGCGCCTGGTGCAGGCGCTTGTCCAGGTCTTCGTGCCAACATCTCTAGGTTAAGCTCCACCCATCGACATGGGAAGAGCTGGCGCGCCACACCTGTGAACCCGACAAGCATGTCGCCAGGTCAACCACCACTTCCAAGTTGACTCAAACTACTTATGGTCAAAGCTACTTTTGAGAGAAATCATGGTCAAAGCACCTTTCATTAAATTCTTTATTTCTTGTGGAGGTCACTTTGGGGAGGGTACATCGGCTGGATTCTCATGAATCATTGGTGTGTTTCGTTGGACATCAAAGGTGGACTGTGAAAACTTCGGATGAATCTTCACAAATCATCCTTTTTTGCAACATGAATCTGAAAACATGTTCTTACCGATTCTTACCTGAAATCTCAAGTTGCATCTTAAATCTAAGGCAAGACGCTGCAAGTGTTCGAAATGTAAAAGATTCTCACCTGGTCTTACCCTGACCCTGTTTCAACATTCATTGGTCCTTTGCCTCGAGACTCTGGGTGACGTTCTCTCAGCTGGTCTCGTAACATCACGACATCCACCTCATCATCCACCTGTCAGCGTCAACCAAGGGACCCCCAAGAACTGGACCTAACAACACTAGAAGAATTGCAATGCATGAAATTCAGTAGAGCTATCCAGCAAGTACTTCATTTCCCATGAAACTGTCTGGAGTCATTCTGAAGAAACCACCATTTGCATATCATACCGATAAGTAGATTAGATGTTTCAGGTTCCTGGTTGATACCAAGGCGTACAGGGTTTCTCTTGGCCCACCGATGACATCTTCCAGCGGATGGTAAAATTGCATTAGAGTTCTCATGCTTTACAGCCAAGTTGCAGTAACTCCACAATACCAATAATTTCAAATAATTGATCACTGTACCTACATATGCATTAGCAAGACATCTTAAGTCTTCAATTGAAACTCCCGCATGCACATCAAACCATCACAACCCTATCAGTGTATATGAAAGTAGCTTGCCTCATCCAAATCTCGAAAACGAATGGATCTAACTCTTTGGGTTGACCCCCAAAATTTGGTGTCCCCAAAGCACAAATCTCGCCTCTAAGATTGCTGGGTTTGACTTCCCCTGCATCGCCAAAGAACGTTGGCGTCTTGACTGGAAATGCAGGATGCAAATATCTAACAGAGATATACAATTTGTTTATATCATATAGCATTTAGGAGCAATGAGTATAACTCATACTATGCAAAAAACACAGGGGCCAGCATGGTATATCGCCCGGGGGCAGTGAAGTATCTACCACAATGCTTTCAGGGGGCCAGTATATTGACCCCAAAAAGACATACTTCCGATATTTCTCATCATCTTGACCGCCGTTTCCTGAAAATCACTGGACAAGCATGACAAAAACATCAAGAAAACACCAGGTTGAGTGGTAACACTTCCACGAAAAGTACTAAGTTTATGACTGGAGGCCAGAAATTTTGCCCATTTGCAAACGGAACAAACCAAGTTGGCCTTCACAGCTTTTCTGCAGACACGTTGCTGTGTCAAGACTTTATCCCAGTGCTCCATGGATCAAGGATTCCCTTTTGAAAACAAGAACCGTCACAAAATCGAGTTTTCTAAATTGACCCCATTCCCATGAAATACTGCAATACCGCTGGACATCCCTTCTATGCCTCCATCATCTCGCTACATGAGCCCGAGACCTGTCTGTGCAGAGGAACGGGCTGTCTGCCCCCAATCTACCACGATCCAAGGCGATCTGAAACACCATGTGGAACCGGATTCGCAACTTACTTGATGCACATAGATTTAGGCTCAACAACTCAAAGTGCCAATGTGGGAAAAAAACAAATAGGCCAGTTGTCTTACAGGACTCCATATGCGATCTTTGCCGCTGGTACATCTGACAAAACAACCCCTATGAAGAACAACATTGTTGGTGCCAAAAGCTTTTGAGACACTTCACTTCAGAAGAAAACCACACCTCTTCTTGATGAAGGCGATCACTCTGGAGCTTCTGATATTCTGCCTTGGAAGAAGGGTCATCAAGACACACTGATCAAAGCTCAGCCTATGACCTCGGAACTCCCAATTTTGGGGAGTTACATCATCCCAATCACTTCAAATAGCTCCCCCACTTCACGTCACCATTTAAAATCCTAGTATTTTGGCGCATTTGGCGCATTGCACGTGGTAGCTCTGTCAAAATGACTCCAGAACCTTGCTCAGTGTTGGAATGCGATGCAAATATTCAATCTGCATAAGGTACGTAGATACCCTACTGAACCACCTCGTCTGTGAAAGCCTGAAGTTTCTCTCTTTGCCCATTGTTCGCCTGATTTTTTCTCAATTTGCTGCTACTCCCAAGTCCAAACCAATTTAATCGCATTAATGCGTGCATATATCAATCATATATAGACATAGACATTAATTGGTATACGGATATTTAATATCTTTCAACATCTTGAAGAACTTCCTGACCAAATTGAGGTGTTGTCATCCAAGATCTATTGTCCAGTTACATTTCTTCTCATGCCAGCTTCCACCAATAAATGGCCAAAGCGCTTTCCAAAAGCTTCCTTGGTGGCTGGGCAACGACCATTGAAGAACAAGAGAAGCAATAGTCATGGGCCACTTGGGATCGTGTATTTGTTGACGTTGCTTGACATGCTTGTAGACACCTGTTTTGTGACTGTCCAAAACACTAGATCGAACGTACAACATGTACCCGGACCCTCTATAAACACATGTTGCGTTTGGTTCCGATTTAATCTTTACATCTGTGGGCAATGGTGATGATACTATACATCTTTTATGCTTGCGATTCGCAAAAAGTCAAATGCTGGGAGGAGATCAAGCCACAGCACAATCAACCTGCAAAGCATCCCCACTTTCTTCAGAGGATGGTAGGCTTGATTTCAGCGTCAAATCCCCATGCAAAAAAAACACAACGTAGATATGCGTGGATGTAAAAAAATCCTAAAGTCGTATATACCCACATCCAGAAACCAACAAAATGAAGCTTAATACAAGTATATATAATTAGAAGTTAGACTGATCCCCCCTCAGTGACAATCCTCAGGATAACCCCGAATTTTCTGAGTCGCTTCTTCGCCCCTTTTGGAATGACTGAAAAATTTGTCACCAAAATTCCGCATCGGCAAAGTAGTCAAAGGTACAACCTCAGGAAAGTCTTGGGAAGGGACGAGTTCCTGGTAGATTTGGAGGTTGGAATGCAAGTTGGAGAAGTGATGGAAAAAATGGAGAAAGTGATAAGTTTGCTATTGGTCGTTTTTTTTGAAACTTCACAGGACCAAGGAAGTTGGTACACTGAGCTTGTTTTGTGGCCCCAGAAACACAGCCCTGCTACATAAACTGTTCTACAGATCTTACGAATCTAGTATCTAGGATGCTCTTAAGATATACAAGTACACTCTGGTAAACTGACATGAGAGGCTGAAAAATATGCATCTCAATTCATGGTCCATTTTCGATTGTGATGCTTGTTTCGGAAGGTACCAGAGTTGCTAGCCTTCCTCGTCCATTTTCCATTCGCCGGGAATTTGAGTGACCTTCGCGTGGGTGAGTGAAGGTAGAGGACATGCCATAGACCTCCCACATGGGCAACAAACCTTGGATTAAAGCGAGGCCAACATACACATAAGTGAAATGAGACGCCGGCAATACCCCTAATAACTTGTGCATGTTTCGCACATGGGGTATTGATCTGGGGAGGGCGCTGTATCGGTTTCCCAAGTTCTGTGAAACGTGGACAATACACAGTCTGTGTAGACAAAGGTACTACTGTATCGGTTCTTCTTGGGGGCCAAGAATGTATCAGCTGCCATCTTTAAGGCTATCTGTCACCAATGATTGCTCACAAGGATCAGACCTTCTTACCTCCTCAAATGATGTTGCTGGTGCTTACTGAACTCCCGATATCATCAGCAATATCTCAACCTATCCATCAAAGGAGGCCTTTTTTCATTTCAATAAGCAAGCCCATTCAAACAAACAAGTTTCGGCCGCCTGCAGCATGAATATGCATGAACCGCCTTGAAAACCCAGAATAATCTCATTGTACTGGTTGGTAGAAATTCCTAGCATCGAACATTTCTGTCTTCAAAAAACCCTTGTTTCAATCAACACGCCTTCCACAATTTTCCCACGGCTTTCCAAGGCGCTACAATCCCAATTGTCTGGCAACACTAAACGTCGTCCCAAAAGCACTGCTGCTTCAAGAGTTGCTGTCAACTCGAAAAATTGACCTGAGAGCATCCAAAAAAAAACAAACGAGGGGATTGTTGGTCATTGTTGTGTTACAAAAAACGGAAATTCATGTGGATTCACCACGATTCAACATTTCATCAAAGGGAATTGAAGGAATTGTTTTTCGTGGTTTGATCTTTAGATGATTGCAATTTGTCGGATAACTGAGAACTGTCTGATAACAGTGGATCTCAACCTCTCATTGGTGATACTGAAATTTGAGGGCAACCACTTGCTGTTCATTTTGGAAAATGTTCGAAATAACATTGAAATACAGTAATGGAAAAACTCGTGAATCCCGGACGTTGGTCCCCAGATCACTTGCGCCCATCAAAAAGGATCACTTGCGCCCCAAATCAACTGTGTACACTTCAACAAACAACCATTTAGGTTTGGAACTGGGGGGGACTGGGGTTTTAGGGGTGGGGACCGGGGACAGGGGGCTTCGACTTGGAGATGTTGGGGTTGTTGTTTGGGGGGGACTGGGGTTTAGGGGTGGGGAGCGGCAACAGGACTTAGACTTGGAGATGTTCTACAATGAACAAACAACCATTCGGGGCACAAGCGATCTGAATCCGCGGGCACAAGCGACGCCGTAACCCGGACGTTCATGCATGCTCATTGTTGGAAAAAACACCAATTCATTCCTCCAAGATGTCATCCAATGGGTGCGCATGGATTAGGAGGGAAAATTCTGTCAAGATAGCCTTCCTCCCATAACCGTTGGGCACAAACAAAAACTGATCATACTGCAAACAAAACGATTGTCTTGGAGGTACATCAGGTATCACTTTAATCCACTTTCCATCTTCCAGAATTGTTAGAGGAAGAGTAGTAGAGTAGTAAGAGCTTCTTTGGGAAGGAAAGCAAGAAAACACATGCCCTGCTGACACCAAGCACATTCACTTCTCCACTCAAGAAATCAATGAATGACAGCAGGGAGCTAGGCAGAGTGACTATTCTCAAGCAATTTGGATCAAAAATTCCCTATGTATAAAGTAAAAGGGGTCGCATGGGGTCACGAAAACTCATCACCCCAGCTGTCAAGCCACAAGCAAAGGGATCCATCTTCCAAACATCGCAACGCCAGGGTTGGTGAGTGTAGGAAAGGAAACCTCAAGCCATTTTTGTCAAAAAACGATTTTCAATCGGGGCCAAGAAAGAGCCATGAAGAAACCAATGGAGGCAACGCTTCCTTGTATCAGGTCGATCAAGGTCAGCAGAGGGCCCCCGATCTTGAAACACACACCCATGTCACGTAATCTGTGTAGTGTTGTAGCAAAAACATATTTTACACACCCTTTCATGGAATTATGAATTTTTATAATTTTCATACATATGACAAATATAGGTCTTGATGATGGTTTTTGGTAACCCCCCCGTCTTGGTGTTTTTCGAAACATGCCACACCACATTTAGCAACATGACAAACCATGGCCGGGCCACGCCAAACTTGCGGCAAGCGAGTCAGAAGGGCTGGAGGATAATATTCCTCAGCGCGGCGTCATCATTTCTTGCAGACACTTGGCATAATGCAGCCCATGGTGCCGGGTACATTAAGTAATTTCTTGGAGCAAATTTCCCTTGCTAGCAGAGAACAACATCCAGAGCATTTTTTCTCAGTATTTCCCGTTCAAAGACACTCACATCAAAAATCATGCATACCGGAAATACGACCATGCAGACCAAAGGATAAAAGCATAAGGCTACTCTACCGCTCAACTGCAGTATTGCATAGTGAATACCACCACTTCCCAACTAGCTTGGATGAAGCAGGTCAACCCTTGGCAGGAACAACCAGCATCCTGTTTTCGCCGTGAAATGCCAGGGCTCATCATGCTGGATCTCTTCCTGAAAACGTTCTGTGAGGTTTTCCAGAAACCAAAGCCCACGATCCTTGGTGACCCACGGAACTATCTGCAGGATGAACACGACCCTCCAACCAACCCCGACCAGCCGGTGCTTAGTTTTTTGTCATTTCCCCCTGTTGGATAGCTTTGCATATCTTGATGAACTGGGTACGTTCCCAACGGACAATCGTGTTCATCTGGAAGCAACCTAATAATTCACCAACCTGTATGAAAATGTATTGAACCTACGGGCATTTTCTGGGGAAGTTCTCTTACTAAAGAGGTCGTGAAAATATGGCTGTATCGCTTAACGGGTTTACGGTTACGGCTTACCTCAAGCAACTCCATGAGCAGCCCACGGTGAATCAACATCAAGTCAGGATGATAAAAGGGATAGCACCAAAGCCCTGGCTAGTTGATGCTTAAACCATCTATCCAAAACAAGAGCTCATTCAAAAGGAATGCATTTTCAAACTACCAACTACAACTAGAAAAAAAATAAGTCATCTTTCCCAGGGTCTGAGAAGTTCATATCTGGTTCTTTTGCTTGGAATCTGGATCTGTTTCCCGTGAGACTTGTTCCAAAAACACTCCATTGCCCATGATTTGCATGAAAAAAATCCGCGGACCTCTTTACCTTTAAAGCGTTGTAAAACAAACAGTTTTAAAATTGGTATCTTTGAAGTCTCTGAAGGTCTGAACTTTTGTGAGATTATGACGTCATACATCTTTTACAGATTTCTCTGTTCCCAGCTCAACAACCTCCAACCTCAAACCACAGACAGGGAGCTCGCAGGAAATACTGCTTGTTCTTCCCAAAATTCGCATGGGCCACCTGAGAGAACACGATGCGGTGTTGCTTGGTCCAAGGGAGCAGGGTTCAAAAAAAAATGGTCGGTTTACAGTACCGTGTATGGGGAGCTTTGTGGTGGTTTGTTAGAATCCTAAGCTGAGTAGTATAACCTCCTGTATAAAGTCGTATAAATGGTTTTGATCACTGCCCAACTGATTCTCAGGTAGTAATGCACACACTCCATGTTCCCCTCACAGAGAGTGGGAGTATAAGTAATGGTGCATGTGTCATCATGTGTTTATCGATTACAGTACTACCATCATTGGGGTATGGTGAGTTGTGTCTGACTAAATCAATCTTACATGTATCACCAACATACAGTAATAATCCAGGCCAAGCCACCGGTGGAACTTCGAGATCACGTTGACGGAAGGAACGCAACCAAAAGAAAGCACCACCATGGGCGATGACCGAGGGATGATGAACACCTTTCCGAGGCCGAAAGAAACTAAACACACAATTCACAAAGCTCAATCACACATCAGTAAAGTCTCATTTCTATTGCAATTTGCCAAGCTTTCATCATGATGTCTTTTTTTCTCAACCGCTTTTCTTTCAACGAGATGATGTCGGGCAACAACTGCAGGCTTCCACTGCCTCCCAACCCTCCCAACCCAAACCCTTCTGCCGTGCTGCCATGCGACGCACGGATGGATTTAGCTGGTCATCATTGGCCAACTGTCCATAGGTCAAATTTTCCATTAGCGAAAAGCATTGACCTTGCTTCAAACGCCTTAGATGTTGAGAGAACAAATCAGATTGACAAGATGACATGTGATATGACATATGACAATTAACATTTTGAATTTAGTTTATCCCAAAAAGCTGACCTTATTCAGTGATGCATCTGCCTTTTGTTTGTTTATGTACCTTTGAAATTAAAGATCAATTTTCAAACTTTCGTTACAAGAAGGTTGGGCATCAGTATTTCAGTCTGATTTCTCATCGCTGAGATGCGAAACAAGAGAAATCACAAATTGTCTAAAGTGAGGTCTCACCAACAAAATGCAGTACAAACAGCAGAAACTGATGTTGTTTCCTGCTTGAACCTTGAAACTGGAGTTCAAATCATATAATATAAACTTCGGCACGTTTCCTCTCCAGCCTTCAGCATCCTGTAGTCTACATCAAGATTCGCATACTGCAAGCACCTACATATTTAGACATCCTTCCGCCTTTCCCTACGAGCGCCTTCGTAGGAAGTTGCTGAAGATACGCTGGTCAAACAAATCGAAAATGCCCTGGTCGCTAAGGCCCACTCCCTGGCATGCGCTTCCACTTTACGAAAAAATAAGAAATCAACATTGAGAAACCTGTTCAACCAGAATCATGCCAAATCCAACTAGAATATCAGCCAAACACGACACCTGCCACGACAAAAGCAAGGTTAAGGATCTCAGCACCGTTGCGATCCCTTCCCACCCCGTGCCTGTGCGTCCCAAGGGGAATGATGAGCTCGCACAAAATCCTGCACCTGAGATACGTGGAAAAAGGCAAATATGAAAGTGAAATATCTGGCCTGGGAAACTCAACATAGCCAGCCGCTACAGCCAGCCAGAAATATTGCAAGTATATGGTATGACTATACTATTATGATTATAGTAAATTCTCATACGAGCATCTTCCAGAAGGGTACCGTTTGAACCCGGAAACCCTAGAAACATCCCAACAAATCATCCAGGACTGGCATACCTTTGAAGGTTCAAATTGGATGCTTCTCGGGCACAAGAATCCATAAGTGTTTCACCAACTCCACAACGACATCGACAAATCCTCCCAAAAAATGTAGCAAGTGCGTTAGTTATCAATATCAGAATATAAGTTTCGTACAGTTTCATCGCTTCCTTGGTCTTCCTTGGTCCATTTTTCCCACAGCTACCAAGTGGCAAGTTTCAACGATCTCTCGGAAGCTCGTGCATACATGAAACCAGTATTCACATGTTCCTACGCGCCAAAGGTGGTTTCAAAAGTGAACGGTCTATGTGAACCGTCCAACATGTCATGAAATTGATCCATTCCAGAAATGAGATCTTCATTTCCAAAACATGCCGCAACATGCCGCATGGTTGATGCTCAAAACATCTCAAGAACACAAAGCTGTATAACAAAAACAATATGATACATTACATCACCCATTCCATGTTCATCAATGTTCATCCACACATCTACCAGACACTTTTTCAGGTGCACTGCTTCACTTTTGTCTACCGTGGACGCGCTAGGCGCTGTGCCACCGGTGCCACCGGTGCCACCGGTCAGTAAGGCCAACTTCTCTTTCAGCTCGGCCAATTCCCTGCCGACGGCCGATGGTTTCAGAGATCGAGTTGGACCTTCAAAGCTGCGATCCCAAAAACTGCTAGTGCTCCACCTACAACCGAAAATTGCTCATTTGCTTCGACCATTTTGTATGGAAAACAGTTACCCATTTCTTGATTCATTTGGTCATCACTAGGGCATGACCAATGCAGTGGATGACTTCGCGGGGATGAAGATGTGTCATGTCTCAAGGGTTGAATGGTGGTCAACTACGTCTGTCTGATCGAAAAAGCATTTGGGATGAATCCTGCTGTTGGTAAAACCCACAAGCCCCCAGGAAAAAAGCAAAGAGTCAGCGTAAACAATCCTCAACATTGCACACTGTGAAAATTGCAGAGAGACTCTAAGAGTTTCGGGCTTCCTCCAAAAAAAATGTCATCAAAACATGGCCATTTTGGTGTCACGCCTTTCCACGGCTTCACGTCGTTCGCGTTCTAACATCAGTTCCAAATCCAGCACCGTGGAACGCGCTGTCGCCTCTGGATGGATCAGCTGCATCTTGGTGAGCGAGGAGGGGCATGGTTTTTTGGATGGAATGTTGAGGAAGGATGAACTAAAAACAATGAAACATATAAAAACATGATTCAAATTTCAGGTCAAGTTTCACCAACCTACATCAAACTCCTGCTACCCCTGCAAGAAACCCATCATTCTTAGGATTATTTCCGCTGGGGTGTCCCTTCCTCCAATCCGATTTCCTAGCTGCGCACCTGTGAAGGGCGTGAGGATTGCAAGGTGAGCCTGGAAGATGTTGGAGGTCGTCAACAATGGATGGGGACCGGATCACCATCCCACGACAAATTCAGGTGAATTGGCAGTCAGGTCTTGTTTTTGAGGAACTTGTCAAATTGTGCAGAAATTTAGCAATCCATCTAGTGGTGGTCTTTGAGGAGAACAGCGACACCTTACAGGCTCAAAGGGGGCCCTACTTGTGAAAATGCGAAAGAACAGATTGAAAACTGTGGTTTAGGGTGACCCACTGTAAGTAACAGTCACCAGTACCCTGTTCTTCTACAGGGGTGCCAGTTGAATCCTATACTGGAAGGTGTAGAAATATCCCAAGTATCATCTGTTCACCCCTTGAAAGATCGAGGTATATGCAATCAAAGTACATACGTGGAATGACTGTACATATAGTGGACTTTCCCGAAAATGTTGCATGCCCATGCATATGCGACATGCTCAAAAACCGCGCTATTTAGGGGCACTGGTCATCACTATGTTGGCAGGAATGTTGAATTGTAACAATTCACCAGCCTGAAATAAGCTCACATCTCACTTTGAAGGGGTTTGCATTTCGGAATGATCCAAAAATAGGGTTTGAGCTCGTTTGACATCACGTTGAAGCTCAACCGGAATACTGGTACTGGGCATACAAACTGAGCATGGAGGTATAAACCCCTACTATTGAGTTGATCAACATCATTAGTGAAGAAACACTGCAAACTCACTAATGCGTTGATACGGATGGAATTTGCTGTTTCATGATTCTGATGATCCCAAATACTGAAAGATTCAACAAGATAATATGATAGTGGCATACTAAACAACTTGTCCATGGACAGCATCAATATCACGTCGGTTCGCCCGGTGCCTCGAAAGGGATGAGCTTCTGGTACCGAGACGACTTCGGCTGACCTTCGGGGGAAGGAAAGAAACGCCATCCAAATTACAAAAGCCTTGTCCCAAGAACAATGGGAAGTGAAAGATCAGATAAAAGGGGCCCTTCTCGAAAATGAACAAATTATTATGTGAAAGTGACTGTTTGTGAGAAAGCGCTACACCCAATCTATTCTTGTGTCTTGTCTTAGGGAATTACTTTGTCTCAAAACACCATACCATGATAGCCGCATGGAAATCATAGAAGATTGGCAGTTTTGTACATCAGTGGCATAGGTTCCTTTTCCAAGATTTGATGGATTTGATCCTGCATCTTCCACACCAAGTGGCAGAGGTCACCCGTGACACTTGCGACTGGGACGCAGCTGCTGACAACGGCCGCGAGGTCGACTCTACATGGCGCGGCGGGGCCGCAGGAGCCATGGGGGCTGTGGTGCGGTGCGCTGGTCGGTGCCCGACTTTGAAGGCAGCATTTGGACCTGGCCAACCGGGACAGCAACCCGCTGTCCAAGCGCTGTCCAAAAGGAGGGGAAAAAAACAGAGGTGGTGAAAATATCCGCGACTGTACCTACAAGCCAACAGGAATTTGAGATTACCTCCGGGAGTTGCATAGACATCCCATCCCAAACATCATCTATTTGACACCCCTTGCAGGGTCCAGGTAAAGCACTGTTGCCATCCAAGACTTGAGTGGATCTCAGATCATCTCTATATTGGGTTCTTTCAGAAACGTTATCTGTTCACAGCGTGATCCATTGATTTCATCTTGAACCTTCCAAATTAGTCTTGTACATTTCAAAAAATAAAGCGTTGGTAAAATTTGACGCAAAATAACACAGTAAATTCCAATCTCAAAGGCAGCTTCCTCCCCCAACAAAATATGCACCTCCAACGTCACCGGAGCAGGACTTCCGTAAAGGATATGACAACGACAACCTTGGAACTTTCAACACATCCACACTTGGAAAGTTGCTGGGATGCCGGCGACATGTGGCAACCTTTCGGGAGAGAAATGGATTGGTGAAATTTAATAGTCAGCAAATTATTACAAGATATTGCAAGTAGTGGATTGGTCAAATAGTGTTTGATGAATGTACTGATTGTTGAAATTAATCTTCAATAGACCATCCAATCTTTTTGACGGAGAATCCCAAATCCATCTTTCCACATCCTGATAGTTCTCTAGCCATCGCTAGTGCATCTTAAATGCCACGTGTCTTCAATATGTTTCAAGCATCCGTCTTGGACGAAGTTTTTGAGCTGAACTCACACTCATCAAATATGCTCTGAGTGGCGTACTTTACCTTTGAGTCCCTTGAATAAACATTTTGAAGCTGAGTTATGGAGAATAAGACTATATAAGAATAAGAAGAATCGTGACAAGAACAACAAGAACAAGGAAAGGATTGTGTTTGTTTATGGTCAAGAGCAAACTGCTTTCACGATCAGAAAGACCCTACACAGACTTAGAACGACCGACCCAAAGAAGAACCAACCTTACGTAAGTCCAAGTAGCATTGCTGTGACGTTGTAGGGCTGTGCTACATCAAGGCAGAACTCGCAGACTTCAAAACATCTTGAGATTTCTTGAAAAAACGGTTGCTACTTGTTGGGCGAACCAAAACAATATAATCCACATGTAATGAAAGACTTAAAGATCAAGTTGGCAATCCCTACTGAGTTCCTAGAGATGTAGATGTCGGATGTTGTCAATGTTATCAAGTGACCCAACTCGCTGTGTTAGTCTGATGTTGAATATCTGATGTTGTCAATGCGCCAAGTTTGACTTCTCATCAGACTTAGCTGTGTGCAATCCTACTTGCAGAGCCAGAAACACAAATGGCAATGAAGTTTGGGAATGACCAAACCGTATGGGCTGAATTCAGTTCCCTCTCAGATTTAGCTTCATTGCAACCCACGGCCGCACTACTACGACCATCACCACCACCAACAGCTAGTCATCAATATCCAACAGCCTTTTCCTGGATCAACATGACCAATTCTTGTACGCACCACACGACATCATTCTGATGGTTCAAGGCCATTGTCCTTCTAGAAAGACTACTAGACTACTCTCAAAACAAATGTATCTGTTCCACGCCTCAATGCGAAATTGTGTCCTTTCATCGTTATCTCCAGTCCCCGAAAACCATCACTCCTCGTCCCTCCAACGATCGTCCCACAAATCTCTTTCAGGAAAGAAATGATCAGTCATGACCTCCAAGATGTTGGAAAGGATCAGGAAACACCAACAGTTTGGCTCACGGTTTTTCAACTGAGGAATCGGATTATTATGAGATAGGGCTGGCAGACTGCTCCAGCATCTTAAAGAGTAGAAGCCAATATATCCCTGGTACATAGATAAAATATGAAAACGCTGTATACTTCATGATTTCAATGATTTCTATATACTGCCTAGTGCGTGATTGTATGCTACGTACCACCACTACTCCACTCTGATTTTACTGGTCAACGTACATCGGGACATTCGGAAAGATTGAGAAAACAAATGAAACAATGAGGTCGCAACTGTCTCAAGTAAAGAAATTCAAGAAATGCATGGAATTCATCACTGAGTTCACCTGACTTCGCTGCCCCCAACGTAGCAGGCTTTGTGACCCGAGCCACAGGAAGAACTCATACCAATAAATGAAATAGACATGATTCTCTCAGAATGGCACCTGATACCCGTTGATACATTTTTCCAAAGAGTTGTCTAAAAAAAACCTCGGATTAGACATGACTCATTGGATCATGACTCCGACTTGATCGATTTCATGGCCTCCAAATCAGCATCGTGGAAGAAATGAGGGAAAGGATCTGACAGGAAGACCACGTCCTGGCCATATCTCAAGAGGGAAATAAGCGCAAGAAGCACCCAAGTCAAGTGGAATCATAAGGTCTTAATCATAAATGATTCGGGAGTCTTTCAAAAAGGGAAATACTCAAAATAATCCCTAGCCTATCATATACATCAATGATATTTAGAAGCAGTTCTGACTATTTAGGAACAATTTGAGTTGTATGCTTTTCTGCTACCTTTCATTGCTGAGATGGGTGCGTTGTTTTAATGTGCAGCACCCTGTAAAAATCATATCCCCCAAAAGATTGCAAAGTCTAGTGGGAAACGGTTGAAGTATCCCTCAACCCTTCCCCCGCCCGGTGCCGTGTCTAGGAGCAGCACGTTGAGCTGAAGAGCCAAGAGACCGGCCAACAGACGCCTTTTTCGAGGAGTTTCAGGGCATCTGGACTCTTGACACTTGGGGTGAAATGAAAGGACGTGACGTTTAATTCGACAATTACAGGAATTAGATACGAGTACAGTAGACTAATCAAGATTTGTCATGACTCCATGACTCAATGACTGATGGTTGGGAGGAAGATTTCACCAGATTCTGAAACAACATGCACTGAGGATCATTGAGATCAAAAGAGGAAGAACTCGATTTGGACTGATGAATGACCGAAACGAAAGACAATTCTGGAGCAAAAAACTGGAGAAACTTTCCATCATTGGCGAAGTCCGTATGTCAACCGATCAGCCCTGAAACTCAAACCTCCAGAGGTCTAAACAGAAGGGCAGAGCTTCAAGGTATTAAGAGCCATGGCCCTTCCCAGTTGGGGGTTGGGAATATAACCTTCCTTCTCAGTGGACGATTTGGCTATGTTAAGTTACTGGAGTCTAACTATCTTTGATAAAAAGTAAGCGGCTTTACATCATGAAATATCATTGAATGACATACCTTATCATACCTTCCTCCAATAATTGCATTTCATTGGAAATGGGTTCCAAACCAAGAGGATCGCTTGCAAAGCGAACGAGCCATGTTCCACTTACCAGATCATCATTTAAGTATAAGGCCATGTTTGGGAGGCTTTAACGGGAAGATGCAGTGAAGTTGTTGCTTCGTGCACATCCATCCCAACTGCCCCTGCCGCTGGGGAATCCCTACCAACGGGTCATGAAAATATCCACCGTGGCCTTAAGCGTTTGGCTTATGTGTGACCATACTTTGCCTTGGGGTCGCCCACCAGGGAACTCTGCAGCTTTTAAGCATCTGTATAACAAATCATGAAGAATTGTATCAACCAAACATGTGGGTGAATGTCATCGTATCTCAGAAACTTGGAAGTTCCTGACATGTCAGCTAATTTGAAAGGATCGCCTGCTAAAGCACGACTGGTTTCGACCTTTTGGGGCAGGGTCGACGTCGTCCTTCCAGTTTAACCAGGATTGTTCAGGCGGATGCCAACAGCTCTGTTTTGGGGGAAGATTTTAGGACACATGACACTACACATACATCCCCCAAACCTGGTGAAAATCCATAGGATTGGTGAATCATGGTGAATCCTTGCCAAAAAAGGGGGGAGTTGAAGAATTAAGCCATTAAGCCTCTAATATGCGTCTACTAAGTAATCATTCCATCGTTCGACCCTAAACCTTGCGCACCTCACAGTGATTTTAGTAGTGATGTGTGTCTGAGTCTTTCCAGGGTCCTTCCCTAATGAAATGGAATTTTCTTGGATCCAATCAGTTGTTGATTTCACGGTGATATCTCCCAGGTTGGTATCTCCTTCGGGGCCAACATCAGCTTCCTGCAAAAAATTCAGGTGTTTTTCACGTGTCCAGCCCAGAAACGTAGAGCCACGTGGTCACCCCTTTGGAACGAAGGAAGGTCTCCGTCCTTGGCCCATTTGGTTGGGATCTTTCATGGTTTTTCTGTGCCTCAAAGACACAAAGATTCGTCAAGGATGGCATTTTACTTTGACCTGCTTCATTCTTTTCTTGCCAGCTGCAAAACTGCATTTGCCTCTTGCTAACAAAATAAAGTTGCTCATCTATTGCTATGAAACTACAAAATGCCACTTCCACGTCAACATATGCCAACATCTTCCAGGTCTCGAGCAGCCACCCAGCATATCCGCAGCTAGGTGCTCAACACCCAACATTGCCCTATGCCTGAGGTCGCCACTCCACATCCAAGGACAACACAACGAAGGCAGAAGCCTCCCGTTCAACGGCTCACCATGGCTGTTTAGAAGCTGTCTTGGGTGCAACAGGATGCCTCATCTCAATGATGCTCAAGATACTTGGTGGATATAGATGGAACCCCTGACAAGGACTGAATTTGAGCAGGGAACCCATATCCGGATCTTCATAGGAAGCAAAGTATTTGAGTGCAAACGTAAACTCCTTTCACATTTTGTTATCATTTGGGGTGTTATATATAAACTTCAGAGTGTGAACGATATGGAGTTAGAATGACATGAATAGAACAATGAAATAGCTCATATCCCTAAAAGAATCACCACATCAATTCTGAAGCTCCCGGACCCAGTGCGGTGCGTTTTGCTGGATGGAGGCGAAAAGATTCAGAGCCTGAGTTGGTTTGAAAATCCCCAAACATGCTGACCTGACGGTAGCTTGTTGGCATTCAAGAACAGCATTTCTGTTTGGGTTTCAGGAGACTGAACTTGAAGAGAGAGATCTCCTAGTAATAAACATTTCCAGTAGTCACTCTTTCTGAGAAGGGGATCACCCGATTGCCCATGACCTCAAACAACCTATTGGGCCCCTAACTTCAACCAAATCATCCGAATAGAATATACTATTTCATACCTTTCTAGAGCTGCTATTCAGAAATCGCTTTAGCTCGCACTTGAAATCCAAGTGCTAGGTGGTGCCAACCAAAGAAACTACACTACTCTGACTACATGTGGATCTAAAGACAACACGAATGGCAAAAGTCTACATTCTCACACCCTTCCATTATCAGCATCCTGAAATGAAACGCGATCCGTCACGCCACCCACTGAGTTGGTGGGCCATAGTACCAAAACGCTGGCCACCACCCGACCAGGTGCAAACCTCAAGTTGACAAAATGTAATACAGTGGGATAGGCCTTGCCTGAATATGAGGTTCCTCTTGAAACTTCCTGGTAGTTAAGCTTCCCATTGAGTCCCCGTATCACCCGGTTGGTTACTTTAGGTGTGATACAGTATGGGTTTTGTATTGAGATCTTACTTTAACATGCTAGACGTTTATCTTCCTATCTATGTATATTATGATATACCATGGTATGATATAGTTACATATTATTCATATACAGTAAGTCATATAAACAAAAAATAGATGAATCGTTATATAAACACTCTTATATACACATGATGGATGATATCGGTTGTATCCTTATCCAGATACTATCGCTTGACATCTTTATCACTCTGTTTATGCAGAACTATATAGTCAAAAAGGTATGTTGTATATGTTGCTAAGAAAGCTCTAACATATCCGTTGGACTGCACCCCAGGCATCCCCAAATCTGAAGATTTTGTCGGATAATCATGAAAAAGCCTGCCAAGCGACCAAGGTTTGCCGTTCCCCCGCAACTTTTCGTAACATCTCTCCTGGTAACGGCCTCGGTAGCAAAGCATTGGAGGGCTCCATGGCGGAGTGTTGGTTTCGGATTTGACAATTGAACAATGCTGAAATACATGAAATATACCCGCCAAAACTGACATGGCACTGGAAAATCACCACTTTTAGTAGGAGATACGTCTTCAAATGATTGTTTTCCATTTTCATGTTAGTTTTCGCGGGTGTACATCTGAAAATTGTCTTAAGACAGATTCTTAGATTCTGATCATCATCGTCATCATCATCATCATCATCTTCTTCTTCTTCTTCTTCTTCTTCTTTCATGATGCATGGAAGGTTCATGATTTTGCTTTTGACAAAAAACACTGACCGAAAAATGAAATCCATACACCCCTTCCTCCACCATCCCACACCAGGCATCCCCCACAACTGGAGCAAATGTGCATCCTTCTTCCAAGCTTCGACAAAAGATTGTAGGCGTGTCACCTGCAACATGTGTTCAGCTATGCGAACAAGAAAAGGACTGAGATTGATCTGGTCAAACTACAATATTTCGCCATTTCACTGACCTGGAAAACTCAGAAATAAGGCACCGATTGAAGTCACCTGATGTCACTAACTAATTTACCTAAATGTTTTGAGTTTGATGTCAGAAGTGTGGGAGGTGTGTTTTCCGTGTCCTCGTGTGAAGATAGAAATGAGCAACGGACTCTAGTGTTCTTCAGAGATGATCACGGGATTCTGGGGAGATTTCACCCAAGTAGGAACGGATAGAACAGACATGATAGCAGGTTAGCCAGACTACAAAACAGTCACAAAGATTATCATCAGGATCCGTAATATGATGATCTTATGCATTCTAACATGCGTCAGGTAATAAGACCGGGCAGTTTATATCAGGTAAAAATATATGATTTTTGCGTAAGGTCCATTGAAATGGAATCATCTTCAGGGGGGTTGAAGAAAGACAACCGTCTTCCAAGCAAGACACCCAAAACCGGTTTGGAAAAACGACTACTGACTGATCAAGTCCTTCACATTGTCATGGTGAGAAAAGCTACCTTTCTCTTGAGGTTCAAGGAGCCATATTTCAAATTTTTGCAAAAGTCCTTCCAAACTTCGCTTTTATCATTGGTTTCCTTTAGCACACCATCTCAAAAATTGATACAAGGACTCAACTCCTATGTCAGTATTGGCCTACGTGGGCCCGCTGTTTACCTACCTTTCAAGACCTGTGCTAACCATTTAATCTAGGGTAGTGCAGCAGAAAAGCACGTATATAATGGAAACCAAAGCAAATTTGCAGGACACAATAAAAGTTTCAGGATTGATATGTGTACTCACATTCTGGAAAAGGGAAAAGGCTTCTCTTCAGTTCCTCATCGACAAACTTAAGAAAATGTACTACGGTCTAACCCTGACCTGCTTATTCTAACGGAAATTGTCATGCCATGTTTTTACTTTTCAAATACTGGCCAACAATATCAAGTCCACCAGGATAAATTCAGATAAGAGATTTCCGAGTATGACTATGACTATCACTCGACTCATCCCGGTACCACAAAAGGAATCTACAGGAGTTGATCGACCATGGTATGACCATTGCAGATCTGCCTCTTTGATACTCTTGAGAATGGCCGGATTGCCTGTCATGAAGCAGCTCAACGACTGAAATCTTGGAATGAAATCCAGAGAAACGTTTACCAAGGCTCATCATCATTGTTACAAAAGTGGTGGCTTCACTAGTTGTATTTTCACATTGGAATGGTAGAAGGACAATCTTGAGGACCGACATAAATCGTCCAATTATTGACTGACATGTCCAGTCAAGTGGAATCTGGAATCAACAGGCATCCTGAAAATCTCAGCACAGCATGAGCACATTTTTCGCGTCTGCAAGAGAGAGAGGTGTGGAAAAATATGGAAAACGGATGATGCTGTTGATGGACAAAAAACATCCAAAGCCCTGTCTGTTTCAGACAACTTTTGACAAAACATGTCTTGAAGCTTTCACAAGATTGTGTTGTAGGAAACTCTCTAGCACTGAGGTCAACAGTACATTATCACTGCAGCAAGCAGCGACAAGTTTTATATATATATATATATCAATAATCTCAACACAACACGATCATTCATATCAGAAACACAATCATATTAGAATGCAGGGTTTCTTGTACATCAATAGCATCCAGCTAGCTACACTAAGTTCAAAAAAATCCTCAAACAATTTGATTCCCCCTGCGCGCAGTAGGCTTCAGGGTCAAGAAAAATCCGCAAAAATCCTTGTCCAAATTTGGGTGTCTTCAAACCTGAGCGTGACACCCATGCTCAAATCTGGCTACATCATGGGAATCATAGCTTTGTTACTGGAAATCCACCGACAAGGAGTCTACAAAGCCGTACGCCGTACTGGGTTGATGACCATCCCCACATCAAGGTAGAACAACTGCAGCTATCGATGCCAGGCAGCTATCGAAAGGGCCAGCCGCCACCCTCCTCCTTGGACGCCTCAGCCGCATCCTCCTCGTCATGGACTTCCTGTTGCAGCAGCAATTAATTGGGAGATGTGTGTTTCTGTTTTCTTTCTGAGCAACTGAAAGACTCCTAAATGGGGAACCTGTTCAATCTTCACAATCAAAATGTCTTGGGGTTTAGGTGGGTTTTCTCTGGTGTCACCTTTTTGAGTTTGTCGAATCTTCAAAATCAACGGTAGAAAAATCTCGACGTCTTTGGGCAGATCCGAAGAGCGAGGATGGAGCGATTTCTTCAAGTTGTAGGGGAATCCGGTTTTCCATTGACTACATATATGACAGATGAGATATTAGGTACAATAATGTAGAATATACAGTATATCATGTGCAAATCTATATACTTATTCATAAATTGTGTTTTCTGTGTATGAAAACTTCACCGTAACCCAGGGACCAGGCGTGCCAGGCCCAGGCACATCGATGGCAAAAGCCATCGCGACCACCAAGGTGGCATCGACTTGAGGTCCTACCACCACGTGGTATCCTTCAGCTTGGCAGGGCCATGAGTCGGCTGGAGACTGGAAATACCTTTTCAGATTTACCATAGAAAATAATAGGAAAATACATCGCTTCACAAGTTTCCTATCTTGATGATTAGACAACCCAAAAAAAATATTGCCGACAGACACATTTCTTTTTGAGATTGAGGCAGGAAATTTCAGAAAAAAAATGGATGAAGCTAGAGTGCAGCCGTGGAGATACATGGGAGGACATGGCAGCATTTCCTCTGAATTCATGATGACTTTCAGAACTTTCAACTCATCTCTGAGCTTTACCAACTCTGTGAGAATGGAACACCTGCAATTGGACAAAGATGCCTGTGTACAGCATGGAATATGAACATAGTGTGCCCCCCCATGCCACGCACACCCATACCCTAGCAGCTAGCAGTAGCACTACTAGCACAAGAGGTAGTAGCATCACAAAAAAACATTGTCATTGCTCCTGCCACCCAACCCGCCACCATAGGGAGGGTTGGGGTATTCCCAATTGGCGGAGGACATGACTGAACTATGTGTAAAAAAATGTATATTATGTGTATATTATATTAGACTAATAATAGAAACTGACCCTTCAAACGATCTACCTTGACGGTTCCCACGCTAAAAACAAAACTTGAACAGCAAAAAGCAGATCTCTCGCAGAAACACCAGCGTGTCACCCCCAAACAAATCAAAAATAGACACTAGATACATGTTTTTAAGGGGAAACTACGTGGATTGCTGGATGAATGGATGAACTGGATGGGTACTTGATTTGGGTAGTTCCATCTCCATATCTTTCTCGGAATCTGGAGATCAACAATGGCGAGCATCTGTTCTCATTGTTGGTCTGGTAGTAACCTGACACGTTTCAACGAGTGGCAGTGGCTGTCCAGGTGGTGCGCACTACACCCTGAAAACCTAGAGAGAATGGAATGTGATGTTCTCACAATTTCTGTATGATTGAAGTGGGAATGTTGGGTTTTTACTGAATTGATGAACTTCCAAATTGTCTGTATCCTTTCCTGGTACACAGGACATCCGCGAGATTCTATAAGTCCGTAGTAGTGTGCAATCAATGCTTTCGAACTCGACTAGATGCAGCTGACAACATGGTGGATCGTGATACATCAATGAAGGCGACCCAAAAGTGTCCAGTGGACATCGTTTAGGCTCTTGAGCTCCCATAAGCTTAACAACTCCCATAAGCCTACAACAACCTCTTGATTCCCACGACATCTCCCGAGCCTCGACCCACGGTGGCTACCGTAGCACCATCGCGGCTCTTGAACAGGAAGTTTCTTTCGCTGAAGCTGCCTTCCTTGCAAGAAGAGAAAGGAGCCAAAGATTTCCAAAGGTTTCCAGAAGGTTCTGATGGCTCATGAATCATGGTTGAAGGTCAAAGAAAAACCGCCCAATAAGTCGGTAATATGAACATGTGCATATCTATATTCTATCTCAGTCAGACTGATTCAACTTGTTGATATTTGAAGACAGGTGCGTGAATGTTGTCAAATTCCACATCTATAGTCCCTGGTAGTCAAAGAACATTAGAGGTACCATAGAGGTACCAACCAGTGAACCATCAACTAGCAAACCTATGAAACTTGGTATGTTGGTGAACTCGCCAAGCAAACAGCAAGCGGCCGTTTAGCTGATTCCGAATGTTCTTCTTCATCACTGAAGTCTTTCTCTAACATTTCCACCCAGGATCTGAGTTTCTGAAAGGAAAACCTTACGTTTGCATTGTATAGAATTTGTCTAGTAAATTATTGGAAACCTCACTCTGATTTGCAAAGATGCAGATCAAATCTTTCATGATCCCCATATATTTCCGCGTGGAGAAAACACTGCCAAGCATCTGCTTTGAGTACTGGACCACCATTATCACCTGCGATAATCGACTAAATGACTGAATCATCCGTCAAGATTCTCCACATCGAGAATGACATGCCAGAAGTCCCAAGTCCCCATCTGGTGATTGGTGTTTAGAATATGAAGCCATGTGAAACCATGATCTTGTGCTGCTGGTTCAGAGAAAATCGTAGAAACCTAAATGGTTAACCAACAAAACATGCACCGTGCAGAAAAAAACACCGACATCAGCCCCCAGCCTTCCAGGAAGAACTCAAAGGTTTCAGTGAATCCTATCATGGCCTTGCTGATGCGTCCAAATTTTGTTCCATCTGGCCGCAACACATCATAGGTGGGCGTCATGGCAATCATCTCTCGGTCCAAAGAAGCTACGACACCTGAACAGGTGGTCCCCAGGAATTTCCACGGCAACGCACATGTCGTACCTTCATAGGACCCGGCTTAAGCTTCATTTCAAAAAACTGAAACACGTGTGATAGGTAGTAAGGGGAAACCTTAGGTTCATTGTCAAAAGATGAACTTTTGGATACTTTTGGTGTGTTTAGTCATTACATCCAAAATCTGATGAATCTCGAAAAGGCTGCAACGAGGTTAAGGTTTCTAGGGTTTTTCCTTCAGGTTTGCCAATCCCATATGAATCAAAGGCTCCGCCAGAAGCGGTTGAAATGGTCAACTTGTCCCACACCTCGGATGATGCTCGGCTTGGTAGAGTTCCGTGCTTCATGTCATGCGCGTTACACTTGGATCAAACATGGTACAAATCACCTGGTATCCCAAAAATATCACAAAGTTAAGCATTGTTCATCATGGCTTTTGGTCCAGTCACATCAAAAACGAACTATTGTTTCATAGTGCTAAGCGTTTGTACTGCAAGCTGACGGGCTGGGGGCCACATCTTCTCACTCAAAAGTGGCACTAGATACTGAGGGACCTCGCAAAATGTCGGCCGCATTGACATCTCAAGAAATTCCCTCACTCCAAAAACGTGTGCACACCGGGTGACAGGCATTCCTCCAATCGGCAAGCGATTGCCTCCAGAGATGCGCAACAAGACCTGAGGCTAGGATTCAATAAATAGCTATGGCCCTGGCTCAAAATTAGGGTACAAAATAACGGCCAAAAATTGGTCATTCTTGGATAGCATATTGATAAATAGGTTTACTTGGGGGTTCCAATCATTTTGAGCCATAGCCAAATATCAATAAATATCAAATCGTCTCTCCAGGTCGCAATTTTTGAGATACTCTCACGTATCACAAATCTTGCAGGAAACATGGTTTCTTTTACATACCGGCCGTTTCGGAAGCTACAGACTGAAGGGCCGAGTCACTTGGCCAAAGGGATCTTTGATTTCGAAATCCTCGCCACTCATCGACAGTCCTCATGCTGTGCTTCGGGCTCAAGAGTGAAGTTGGATGATGAATTGTGGCCTGGTGATCAAGTGATTGAAAGAACTATTAGAAAATGATCGACATCACTCCCTTTCAACCATAACCTGGTAGAAAACTGGCAAAACACACTGACCAAACCTTCCAATGCTTCCAAAGATTCCTTTCTCTTCCAATTCATAAGCTGTACTCGTCGCATGAATCAATTCTGCATCCAGTGGTGGCCGATCGCTCGGGATCCTGATCAGATTGAACTCACTGAAAAGCACTTGCTCTCAGAAAGGCCACCCTGTTTGACTAACAAAAGCATACAAACAGTTTTTGACAGGAATCTCCTTGTTCATCACGGGGAAAAAAAACAAGTCTTTAGATAAACATATTTGCTATTTAGCTTTTACATGCGGCAATCTGTGGAAATCAACCCCTTTTTCTGGTTCATAGGGAATAAGGAAATGATCCCCAAAACAATTTGCACTGCCACTAAATTCTCAGATCAAACCATCATTGACATGAGACTGAAAACACACCTGTACCAGCGCCCAACCTACCTCAACCACCCGTTTCACTGATAACTTCATCAAAGCTTCATGCTACTGGGTGCCGTAGGCATTGGCAATCCCTTAGCATCTTCTAACATATCGGGAAGTGCTTCGCCTCCTTCGGTATCAGGATTCTCCTCATCATGGATCTCATCAATCACAACTGCCATGGCCAACACCAAACTGGCGTCCACGTCCTCGCCGGGTGAATTCAAAAACGGCACAAAATTCTGGTGCAAAAAACTCCGTCGATAAGAATTCCTTTGTAGTATTGTAGTGCATGAATCCTGGATGAATGTTTCTTAAAGTGGGAATGACCCACCAAAACAAAACAAGCAAACATGTGAGTCGTGGTCAATAGAAATAAAAGGCGAACAATCCTTTATTGTCCTTTAAAGCTCATGACAGGCCAATCAGCCAGGGTCGCAAATTGGGAAAGCCAGCAACTTGTGAAAACCTTTGTTTGCCTTGAGACTGCCTTAGTCTTCCTCACATCACATCGATTCTCTTATATGATTTATATGATTCATATTGAATCATAAGATCTCATGAAGTATATATTCACGTATGTCAGGTACGTACTGCACACTCTCTCCCTGTTTGTTCCAACTTGTTCAACCCCGATCCTTGGCAACGATCACCTGGTAGTTGTCCACATTGCCTGGATCAACGCGGCTTGAGCATATCAAACCTTTGATGTGAATCCTTTCGAAAGTTCTTTCACCGCCATCTACAATGACAAAAATCGACTACAAGGAATATAATTGTCAAAACTTTACCGACAAAACTCGTCACCGGTGATCTTTTCCTAAAACAGAAGGATCATGAAAGATCCCTTTGAGTCACAAAGAGAAGATGCAACGCAAAAAACAAAAACGAAAGCATCTTGGAATGCCTTTGATTTCATACTTTCTGCAACTAAGCGGCCACCGGCGAAACCTTTCAAACGTGCAACAGTGGCCACCACACCACCAGAACGTGACTTCATCACCTTGGCTCAACCGAAAGACATGGCATTGCAGGGATGAGGGAGTTTGTGATCAACTTACAGCATTGAATATGTAAAGACCTGCAAGTGATGCTCTGCTGCTGTTCTTGGTGCCACCTTCCGCTCAAATTTTGTCATGATCAAATGATCTCCGGCTACAGTAGAGTCAATTTCAAAATTTCAACTATCATTTCAGAATGTACCTACATACACCTACAACTAGCACAGCACCAGCACTGGTAGTGGTACTCCGAGTACAAATCTTTCTAGTAGTAGTGGTACCACTAGTGGTAGTATCTACCGCCGGCAAAGGGTGGTTTGACGGAGCATTGTCATTCGGAGGGGTGGAACTGTAGACTGCTGTCCCATGCATACTGTAGTTAGACCCTTCTGACTTTTGACCAATTGAAATTGTGCACCATCAAGCCTGACCCCAACTGTGCTTCCTCTTAATAGTCGAGTGGCGTAGTTTTTGTCACTAAAGGATCCCTCGGCTTTCAACAACGGGCCACCTTCAGGATCATCTTCCTACACGAGAATCAGGTGTAAGGGAACAAATGCTACTGTGTTGATGGATCCGAAGGCGAATTAGATGAAAAAATTACAGCCAATCAAACGCAGTTGCAAGAAGAATGTTTCGTTTCTTTCTGGAAAAAAATTGGCTTCCAGATTTCAACTTCAAGAAAGATCACTTGGTCGTTTTGAAAAGTCGCCTTGAGGTGTATCTTTCCATGATTGTCTAAATCAAATTGGGCCTTGACATGAGTTTTAACACTTGCGACCAACTGTACCATGCTGCAACCATTTCATACAAAAAAACAATGGCATGTTTCATGATGTACACCTGATCCCTGTAAAACATTCCATGCCACCCTTGTCACCCTTTCCAACTGACTCTTAGCCAGCACCGGGCACCTGAAAAAGTTCAAAGGTGGAGGTAAAGGCAAACATCGCTTTGGAAATACCTCGCCAGAAAGGCAGCACGCTTAAAGTCATCAAGACAAGCTGCTATTAACGACGTTATACCAAGCATAGGTATGCCTGTTGTACTCCTGGTACCTCGTAGCTCCAGACTCACCCATAATTTACTTATGCATACTGCAATAATCATGCTATGATATATATATATATGTTATTGATCTATCCTGGTGTATACACAAAAAATATAGATTCAGATACGTGCATATTAACGCGTAAAGGGAAGGTATGAAAGTCCAGCATGGACTGCAAACGGATTTTTTCAAGAGAACAATTGCAAAGCTTATCAGGCTTATCATTTGTTTACAGTAACTCATGTTTCATCCCGCATTCGACCCACCAACGGACCATTGAATCCAATCCAACTGTTCACCAGGACACGTCCAAACTTCTGTCCATTGGCTCTCAACAAATCGTAAGAAGCTGTCATGGCAAAGGCCTGACGATCCAAGCTACCAATATTCTCACCACTAGGAGACACCAAGGACAACTTGTCCCAGACCTTACAAACTGACAAAAAAACACGTTTCATGGGAGAAGCTAAGAGGTGGGAGCTGAATGGAGGTTGATAAGGTTGATGTATGATGATTTTATGATAAAACATCAAATCCACGTTAAGAATGAATGGAATGAATGCTGTGATTGGAGTCCACCACGATTTTTTCAATTGAAACAAAAAAACGTGGAAGCTCCAAGGCCACACTCCTCAAAATGATCATCAATCAATCTTCCAGTTCTCGAAGCTCTTCACTACACTTTCATTGGTTGTTTTCCAAAGCTCTTGTGATTCTAAATTACCGTCTTGTTTCTATATGATATTTGTATATATTTGTCATCTGTCGGATGCGGTGCAAAAACAGTATCATGAATTCATCTACCATTAGTAGAAATAAAATCGTTGGGTCTAGAACAGCTCAACAGCATCTCCCAATTGTCCATCCATAATTTTCTTCCAAGCTTCGACCCCAGGGATAGGAACCCGATTTCCACCATTCACCTTCAACACCAATTCGCCCTCAGGTGTCTTCACTTCAAAATCTTCTCCGCTCATGGCCAAACCCTTCTCTTCCAAAACAAAGGCACGGAGCTCCTGGACCAGAGCAAAGAATTGATGTCAAATTCCGCTTCCACGAATCAACGAATCATTCAGTGGTGTGTAAGGGCGTGAATTAAGATGTGCTATAAATTATAAGCTATAGGATCTAGGTGTAAAATCTATGTAAGTGATGGTCGTCAACTACGAGTACCATTGTCACCAGGGAAAAAAGTCCGCATCCCGGGAATTGGAATTCTGGCATCCTCCTATGAAAGGGACGAATCTCAGTCTACCCACAACTTCCCTCACTCCATCCTTGGATACTATGTCGATCATCTTTTCTCCCATATCACACTGCCCAAAGCCGCCCTTCCCAGAAACATTTTGCCATTTGACATTGGCTCCTGTGTCATCAAAGCCTTGTCAAATGGCTTGACGCTACTTGGTATGGCTGTGTCCTTAGCTCACATTGATCCTGAAAATGGATCATTGGAAAAGGCACTTCCCCTTTGGAGTTGCTCTGGCTCTGTACCCAAGCTTCACCTGGTGAACATTTTTCGAATTCCACAAAGATCCTGCCACCTGCCCTTCTATCATTCTACAAGACTCATTTCCACACTGGCATTTTCCACCACTTTCCAAGTTTCCATCATTCCCCACCAAGCATCTGGTGTTTCGGGTGTAGGTGTCCCAACAGCTTCTTCCAACATTTCCATCCATCCAGCTTTCGTGCTGATGTGACCCAGAGTCCGACTTGATCCCGTCGGATTGACGCCTCTTCCCAGGACGAAATTCACCAAGCTCTGATAGCATACTGCTGATACCAAGAGCACCACAGTCGCACAGCTTTTACGCCGTGACCGGGACACCATCATCATGGTGGGTGAAAGATGAAAGCAAGGTACGATGGTTTGTAGCTCTCCCAAAACAGTAGCTCTTTATAGCAAGAGGAACTGGCTAAAGCATGTTAGGGCACCTACAGTAGCATTCTCTAAAAATTCTTTGCAAATCATCCCGACTCCGGTCCTTCCAATGGTGTTTTAGCGTTGATCACTTTAGCCGTGTATTTTTCGTGTTTATGATCTGAAGCACCATACTGTGCTTGAGTCAGCTTCTAAAGTTGCCTCATGACAATCAAAATGTACTCCAAAGATCTCCAAAGTAGATACTTCAAACTGACCAAAACAAAACAAAAAAAAGGACGCAGACCTGGTGTCACCTAAGACCTTCCAAAGCATCTATGTAGTATGTGTCGACTGTTGACCAAAAAATTGGCTTGGTTTGGACCGCACATCCAAATTTACTTCAGTTTAAGGATGTTTAAGGTAAAATCTTCCTCAAAAATCTGTCTAAAACGTCCGAATCTCGGCCTGGGAGGTGTTTCAATGCCCGGCGGAACAATTTCTTCGCATCACGGTAGAAGGGTGTCGCCTGACGTCATTTCTAAAGGCAGTTGTGCCCTCGAAGAAGTTTGGGACAAAAGTCTGAATCTGGCAGGGCTCCAGAAAAAAACTGAAAAAGTATCGTCGTCCAACTAACATGCTTCAGGGGCAGTGTTTAGTCTGCGAGCATCTGAGCATCCAATGTTCGGGATAAGTCTATCGGCGCTCATCCTTTGAACCCAATTCCTACCCAAAATAAACAACACATGGATTCCCAAAACACCTAGCTACTTGGTTCTGATATCAAACCATAAACCAAATGGTGAGTCCTCTTACCTTCGAGACTGGTAGAGGGCGGAGGGGAGCAGAACCCAATGCGAGGTTCACAAGTAGCGACTTGCCATCGTGCATGTATCCCAAGCAGCAACCCATCCCAGGTGGTACGGGATTTTGCCATCAGCATGAGCCGCTGTCGAAGCTAAGATGAGACTCAACAGTCTGCTCGGGAGACATTTGTTGTCTTCCTGCAGGGAGTCAATCTAACACTTGTTCAACCTCAAGATGTGGAAAACTCTCTTTAAAAGGGTGAGTTGAAATTGCATAGCTATCATCGCCAAATATCGCCAAAGCCTATAATCCTTAATTGCAAAGAAAAACATGGCTGAAACTCAGGTCGTAAGTCTCAGTCTCAATGCTTGCCATGCATTTTCTTACCCACATCCAGAAGCAATGCACAGGAACCTGTCATCGCAAGTACATCACTGAAATCAACATCGCAACGGCCATTGGCCGATCTTATTTCTGGAGTGGCGAAAGGGCTAGCCTTTCAGGTTCACACTGACCCTGGCTTTCAAAGACAACAACAAATGTTCCAAATCGATGCCCAGTTTGAGTTTGAAGGAAATCGGGATATCAGTAACTTGGTCACCCCTCAAGGTCCCCAGGTAAAAGATGGCAAAAGTCTAACCCATTAGTGGATCAGAATATAGAATAATGTTAATAGTAAAACTCCCACGAGCAACTCAAAAGGTCGGTCGGTTTTGGGATTCCTACATGGCTGGTTGTCAAAAAGTTGGTTTCTGAGTTCGCCCCCTTAGTAAGTACTGTGTGGGCCGTCATAGGTTCGCCAAGATCTGATGTTGAAAACTGATACTGATACTACGCTTGCATGAGCTTTTCGTTGGGTACTGAAAGCACTCCTTGGGGCTGAGGTCCTTTGAAGTGACTATCGTCATTGTATCTTGAACTTGGTCCTCATGCAACTCCAAAACAAAACTGCAACAAACAGCTGGGTCTGCAAACCATCATGGCTAACCGCTTGCCTTTGGCACGCTTAAAATCGGCATGTGGCACCTCTCAATCCGAGAAAAATCGCCACATGTACACTCACCTCGACTCCACTCAGCGCTTCCAAAGCAACCCTCCGAGGTTTTTGTAACCTCTCAACCGGAGCCAGGCGCCAGCATCCGCACGGATGAGCCGGAGGATTGGATAGCTAAGATGCGAAGGGTGATGAAGGTCAAAGGCTCGGACTCTGAAAGTTGAACGAAATTTGGAACACCCCGGCCCTCAGAAGGAGTACCGTCCTTGTTGTGTTTGCCTGTTGCAAAATCGTGGTCAATTTGTCTCAAGCACTCGTTGCCAGGGATACCAAAGCTGGCTTTCACCCGCACATCTTTGTCCACCTTGAGATAACAACCTGCCCAACCATCTGTGGACTTCAAGTCACCTTTTGGATAAAAGGTGAACCAAGCGTTGGTGTTGAAGCCAGGCAATGAGAACGTATCACTGTTCTGGCTCTGGCCCTTCTGAAATCTGCTGAAATCATAGCCAGACAAGTCCCACTGAAACGTCAAATGGCATTGGGCGCTCAGTTTCTCAATCTGCTCAGTCTTTGTTTTCAGGTCCTCCTTCATGTTGAGAATTGCCTCAACCATGCCATCTGCCGCATCATCATTGCTGTGATCACGGCGGAAGGCCTGGAGGAAGGCATCTTGAGATTCACTGTTTTTGCCTTCATCAGCAAAAAGTTGAGCTGCCTTGACAGCTAAGCGAGCTGCATCGCCGCGTCTGGAAACTTCCAGCTGCTCCGAAAGGAGACATAGCTGCTCCGCTGATAAACCTTTGAGCTCAGTTTCCCCTAGAGTCAACTTGTGCATGACATCCGCGGGGACTTCGTCATCTTCAACCAGGTACAGCTGCAGCAACAATCTTTCCACATTGATTGAGCCTACGGCACCAGGAGTTTCCATGCGCAACAGGCATTGCTGGAGCTCTTCTCCCAACCTTTGACGGACGGATGGATTGGAATCATCAATCGCATGTGCTTTCCGCAACAATTCAAGCTTCTCCTGGCAGTTTTCATCCGCATCCTCCGCACAAAGGCGAGTGCACAGTTCGAAGAAGATCATAGCACATCCTTTGAGTGGCCAGTGCCGTATGGCGGAGATGCCAAGATCATATTGGAAAAAGCTTTTGGCAAACCAAATGGCATCGGTCTGATCTTCGGCAAATGCCCTTGCATGAAGTAGAATCTGCCCATCTACTTCTGACAGAGGAACAGAGCGTCTCAACCTGCCAGGAAATGTTGCAAGCAAGATCCCCGAAGCCTTTGCCCAAACGACCTCACCACAATGGAAGTTCGAACACAACAGCCCCCACAACTTCTTCAAGCAGGTGGCGTCACCCAATCGACTGGCCAGCCTGCTTGCATAGTGCTGGGCAATGCAGCCCTTGAACTCCCCTGATTTTGCGATTCTGTACAGGCTTTCTATCATCTTTTCCTCCAACTTTGGAAGCAAGTTCCCAAGTTCCGAAAGTTGTATGACACCAAGAAAACTTTGAAGTTGATCATCATCTTGGATCTTCACCATCAAGAACACCAGCTCTTGAAGGACGGCATCCCGGTCAACGCCAGGAAGCATAGGAAGCTTCATTTTGACTAACATTAATGTTGCCAGCTTCTTACAGGCCGACGTATCTGGCAAAAGAGGGCGCAGAAACTCCTCACCTCTCCGCACTAAATCGAGCGTTTGGCTACTCTGAGTGCTCTGCAATTTCGGGGCCACGCACAGAATCTCTGTCCTTAGAGTCAATGCATCATTGGACATGCTCGTCACTTTGGCTCATCTGCCCGAGGATATCTGGATGACTAGACGGCCCCTCAAGGGGAAATCCCAAACAACTGTTCCAAGTTCTAAAGAATCCCGGTCCCAGTGCAACAAGTCCACATTCAACAGTAGCACCTTCCCCCCTGCCGTTTTCCCGAAGGAGGAAGCAAACAAAATCAACTAATAATTTCGCAAACCTCGATGTTCAGGGCATTTCGGCGGAATTCCGTCCGGGATTCCCGATCCTAAACTATACCATTTCCTGTATATGTCTGTGTGTAATGTTCCTTCATGTGGCGTCACTATGAGATTTACCGACATATTTTCTTAATCCCAGCGTCACAGTCTGCTCCTTGAAGGAAACGATCTCAGACTTCACCTTCTGATTCTGGTGCAGCACCTCGACTAAGCAGGCGAAAAGAAAAGGATTGACGTCTGAGAATGAATGCAATCAATGTTTTGCCCAAATGAGCCACCAAAACTAAACTGGCTGGATCCCAACAAAGGGAAATAGAATCGCCTTTATAACCTAAACAACCAGGGAAAAATTTTACTCCCCAAATGGAGAATACAAAATATCCACGTATAACCTTCCGACTGCTTTTGAAGCGCAATTCGAGTTTGTGCTGTTCAATTGAACATTGCAGATCAACAGCACCACTTTCATGGTTGATCCCTGCAACATGTCGTACTTCAGGCAATCAAGCGCATCTTTCCTGACGTCCTGCTCCACAAATACTCGTCCCCCCGTACATTTACGACCACTTCATCCAAGCCTCACTCATGACCCGTCCATCAACATCAGCTCAAAAGGCAAGGCACGCGGTTCTTGAATGGCTGTCTCGTCATGGGACTGCAGCCATTGTGCTTGAAGAGCGCCTCCACCATCGAACGTTCATACGTGAAGCCATCTCCAGCCACCACTGGATCCTCCATTAGCTGATGGCTGATGGCGCAACAAAGGCCCTTGGGATCCGTCATCAATCGCTTCACCTCAGTCTTGGGCCGGGCACGTTCGACATCCGATTCCAGTCAACAAATATATACCACCACCCCAACATACCCCGCCACCCCACACATAGGTGCTGATGCAAGAGCTGGGCTTATAAGCCAAGTCCCCCAAGCAGGAGTCGGAGTCATCTTTTTAGAAAATAGTGCCGTGGACCTAGTAACATAGAGTTATTGCTATCAAAGAAAGTTCTCATGTTTGTATACCACTGTCCATGAACCAACGCCTTACAACATGCCCAGAATGTGAGAATGTGATGTAGCATCGACAGAATTTTGCTGGGCTTGCCTTCAACGGCTTCGCGCAAGAAAGGAAAGGCCTCCTTCACAGCTCACAAAAAAGTCGTTCAAGATCGTCCAAGTGGTCGGAATATTAGTTCCATAGAGCACCACTACATCTACGCAAAGATTTTCTAGTGGTTCTGGACCTCTTTGATGCATCATGCCATGCCGTTGGAAAGCTCCAAGCTGCTCCCCGATCACTCATACAGGACCCCGAAACCCAGTGGACGCAAAGCCCTTGGTATACCCACGGCAACAGCCCTACTTAACTAGGCTTTGTCGAGGTGATGTCACTACCTTGTACCTAGGGGGCCCCTTTCTGCCTACAACCGGTTAGACACATTAAGTGCTGCAAGTGACGAGGCTAGTCAAGCCTTGTTCACCATCTGTCTGATGACTGCTTTGACTATCCTGGTATGGAGAAGCTGTCAAGCAAGACCAAGAAACGTGGGATGATTGGAGCAACTAGTACTTGAAATCCTGACTCTTACAAGATCGGCCTCCTAACTCTCAAAATGGGATTATGTACCCGAGCTACACAGCTACACCAGCTGGGTTTACTGGGGTTTAAACTAGTTTACAACAATATGGGGCCGCTTACTGTAAGATTGAAATCCATCTACCTGCTGCAAACACGAATCAGCTGGTGAAACCAAATGGCGCTGCTGCCGTTGGCAGAAAAAATGGCAACCAGCTTCTAATTCGCCATACTTGGATGATCAGTGGGACTTTGTAACTGGAGCGATAATCCCAATTGTTGGTTTATAATGGTGGTTGGGGAAATTCAACTCGCCAAAACCCTTTTGCTCCTGAGCCGTCTTGGAGACTTCGGTTGCTTCAAGAATCTTCACCACCTAGGGAAGTTCGGGCTTCAGCGAAGTTCTGCTATGAAAAAACTGAGGGTATCTGTGTGGCTGCCAACAAGTGAATGATTTGGTAAGACATGGCAGGATTTCATCTCCTGAAGCGCCCTCATACTCAAGCGCGCTACATGTCCTAATGACGAAACAGTTTTTGATGTTTGGGGTGTCGCTTCCCAATCCCGCTTCGATTTTGACAATCCAAAACATCTCACTCAAGACTCTCCTTATTTCCTGGAAACCTGGCGTCGCTATGGGTGTGGCTAGGTATCGCTATAAGGCTATCGCTAGGGCTAGCTGTATACATATATGTGTGCAGCAGCGCAAAATGCTGCAGATGAATCCCAAACGATCTATACAACAAAAGCCAAGTTAACACTTAAGTTCAGGCGCGGGCGTCGCTTTTGGGTGGGTCCCATCGCTACACACAGTGTTTTTGCGTTTTTAAACATAATTGTCAGCCACATAAGCAGTTCTTCGCATGTCTTGACGGTGGCCCTGCAGAAGAACATAAAATCAAACCTTCGAAGGAAGTGCCATGGAAGCTTCAGAAATATCGGCCCCCTTGGTGGCTTGCATGTCGTTCGAACATCTCCAACCACCCATTCCGCACTTGTGGTCATCCCTCTTGCTACCTGGGATATCAACCTTTTATATAGAACGTACATAGACTGAATGTATAACCTCCAACCGTACTTCGGGTATGATTGATGGAAATTAACCACTAGTGGGATTTCTTCTCCGCAAGTGCCTTCACACGAACAAGGGCATCAAAATTGTAAACAGCCCACCTATGGAAGTGAAAGTATTTTTGCTCACAAGTTGATATGACCTTAAAAAGGAACTGAATGGAACTGAATGGAACTGAATACAAATGACATCAAATGACATATCACCCCTTGCAATGGGAATCTGGTCACCCAACCCTTGGGCGTCAGCCCCAAGCTCACGTCACACCTCCGCGGCTTCAATGTTGCAAATCTGCGCGATCTTCTCCGTGTCCAAGCCAAAGGAACCTCAGGGTGCCGAGATGAGGTGAGGTCCACGGAGAATCGAGAAACTGTACCATGTGAATGTATAATACGCATGCCATTGGAACATGCGTGCTAAATCTATGATCTTAAGGTAGGGACATTAAGACTGAAAACAAACATTATGATTGAAAATTGAAACATATTGATACCCTGATATAGACCAATGTGCTTATGTATTTACCTGGATTTGAGACTGCCATACTGCACCCAAAGGATCCATTGAACCCAAAACATGGACCGCTTTCGGCGGCCAATGAAAAAGGGATGGATCTGTGCATACTTCAAACTTGGCGGGCAGTGCTGGTTGCGCACAATTTCAACATGTTGTTGGTTTGCCTTTTTTGACAACTACTTGGTAAACCTCTCCAGTCCTGGCTACGAAAAGTCTAGCCGCCTAGCCTTTAGAGGAGCGGCAGAAGGTTAAAACCCACAAAACTCAAAGGCGATCACAGGTTCATTTTGGGATTCCCTAAGGTTTGCCAAGACTATATCCATCCTAGGGTGATCGGAACCTGGTGGTAGCTCCACATAGCTTCCCATTCACAGGAAGAATTAGATACCCCAAACGCTCCTGTTCTAACTTCCAAAAAACCTAGATATTCTCCAAGAAACTCATCCGTAAAATCATCTCCGAATTCTGTCCACTTCTTCCTTCGGCTTCATCCTGGCCGAAAGGTTGCGGTCAGTTTGGATTGGTGCTTTACCACTATGGCTGGACCTTAGGATCAATGGATAGGCTCGGCAGATTAGAACCCACCTGAACATGAGATATTTTAGGATTTACGAAGCATGTGGATCCTGAGTGCCAAAGGGACATTTTTCTACTTCAAAGGACCGAAAGGGCAGGAAGTAGATCCATTTGCGTTGGGGAGAAGTCCAGCTGCACGCCCTTGACAAATGGTCATTGGAAATCAGGGAAGGTAAGTTGATCACGTGGGAACAAACACCTAATATTGCATCTGGCAACGTTATTATCATTCCTTTACATCAAACGTCCCTTTGAGCGGGATTCTCCTGCAAAACCATGTTCAAATCCTTCAGTAGTATGATAGGGTTGACAAAGCCCCCTAATGCCTATTCCTGACCGGCAATCTTGGGGAAAGCATGGGAATTGACTCACAACTCTTCGTGTCTCCAGCGCCTTCGTCTGCCTACTTTTCTCATCCTCCTTCGGCTTGTACACTTTTTTTCCCTTGGCCATCAGCAAAAAGACTACGGGTCCAACGGAAATGGCGTGTGTTCCTACACGGCGCCTGAGCTCTCAAATAGCTTCGGGCAAAAGGAAGATCACGTTTTTAGGCTTGAGGATTACCAAACGCCTGGCTATTCGCTTCTGCATGTCTACAAGTCAGCCTTCTGAATCATTCATATCCTAGCTGCTGGTCTAGCGCATTGGTTCTGAATCATGCCAGCTGAACCAAAACCTCATCAACAGCAACATCGTAACATCAACCTCTTCCTCCTCTCCCTCCTCCTCCTCCTCATAATAATCATCATCATCCTTGTCCAACTGTTTCTTCATCCTTGTCCCTACCAACTTTTTTATCATCCTACCTCTGTCCACCCTGAAGAACGATAGGTGGCATTCTTGTAGATCACCTGGGGCGGGAGTTGGATCATCGAAATTGCATGCAATTGCTGAATCCAGGATGCTGCAAATGAGTATCCTCCGAACCAGACTTGTAGCATCAAATCTTCGAAGGAATTGTGCTTTGGTAAAAGGATCCCCATCGAAATTTCTAAGATCAAAAATCAAGTGAAGTATCCATATTAGAACCATATTTCGTCACTGCATCTATGGCCTTACAAGACGAATACCAACAACATCTAACATAGTGAAATGCATGGTGAATTACGATACTAGTTACTTCTGTCAACCATCATCTTTCACTATGCCCAAGGTCACATTGACCCTTGAAACAAGTGGTGGTTTTGACCTCCGGCCCCCGCTCTCCCAAAGGCCGCTCCACCGCACCGTACCCAAATTGTTGGCAGTGCGAGGATCAAATTCTGCTGCCACCTTGGCAGTGGAAAATCATCATTCAAGTTTCCTTTCTCTCGAGATAGTCCCCAGTCCCTTTTTCCAAGAACAGTCCGTTCCAAAAAAATTAACATGGGAGCTGAAAAAAACATGCTATAATTCAATCGAAACTCATCTACCAAACCTTCACGTTGGCTTCCAGCTATTGATTTTTGAGCTCACCTCTGAGCTCTCCCTGCCAATGCTTGGCGCAACACATGGGCCGCCTCTACTGGTCAGGAAATGGATGGCCATGGACACAAATCAGGAGAAAGTCGGTTGATGCCTTACATAAATCAACCAGTGGATGTTACAATATATCGACAGTTCATAGCCTAATCAATCCCCGTATCCTTTGTTCGCAACCCTCTCAAGACGAAGTACAGTGGCTAAGTTGAGTCATGTAAGGGACGAGCTCCGTAACCCCTCTTCTATCCTACTTCAAAATCTTCAAAAAATACGGTCGGGTCATGCAAGTTACGGTCGTAAATCAGCCCCCTAAAGCTAGGGAACATTCGCTCTAAACTATAGGGAACATTCAGGAAACGGCGAAACCTTTGATGTTCATAACTCAGATTGCTGGGTTCCAGTCTTCGCGCCCTGTGAATCCTCACAGATTTCTAACCCGAAACTGTGTTTGTCATTCCCCTTCAGTTTAGTTTTTTCTCGGGATGCAGGGGTTTAAGTTAGAAACACTATATTAGATTGACAGAGATAGTTGAATGTTCTTAAGAAACATGGGAAATCCAGCTTCATGATTGTCGAATTGTATTGTATCAAATATAGTTGGTTATTTACAGGTACCATCATAGACCAGAATCATGCATATCAACAGCAGAAAAAATAGACCCATAGGCCTGGTGCCTATGCAAGTCAGTTGGGATAGCAGTTTCCAATATGTTTGACATGGAGAAAACACATGTGTTTAAAGAAGTAAGCCAAGACCTCTAGTAGGGAGACCTGTGATTGCATGGTTCCCAAACAATGGAAATGCGTAAGGGAAATGACCCTAACGACAAACAAGAGTCTAAAAAAACCAACATCAATCACCTCAGCAAAAAGGTGGCCTCGTCCCAACGATGTTTGCGGTCGAGTTGGATACCCAAGTGATTCAAACGGTTCGCTTCTAATTGCCTCACGGGAATCCCCAAAAACCAGCTCTGACCTTGTTGATGTCGTTCACTAACTTGAGTACATTGAAAATGAGTGCGAAATGTCAAACCATTTTGAGACGATTCACCTCAAGGGTCGATAATTCCTGAAAGGATGTTAGTGTTGCAATTCATCGGATACAAACAGTACAAGCGCCAGGCTTAAGTCACATAACGCGGCAGAAAGTCACATCACCCAATGTAAATGCGGGAGGGAGGAAAGTCACAAAGAATGCAGATGAAAGTGCAAAAGCAACAAAGTATTACGCACAACAGCCAAAATGACACATGAACTACTGCCGAATATGATAAAAGTGATCAAAATACTGCGGGCACGCAGAATGATACCACTTCTCCCCGAGCGATACGACTTAAACCGACCACTGGTAAGTTAATGTATACAAAACCAATGAGATGATCATACCAGCGTGGTCATTGAATTCGAATGGATTGGAATGAGTTCTTTAGCCTTTAGTTATTATGGGCGATGTGAGAAATGTTCGAAGCGAAACATCCCCACCTTTTGGCCAACTTCGCATTGGCAGTAGCCACCTCAGGCTTCGCTCATGGGATTTGCTGCGTGATGCATCAGTTGTTAGCAAGCAATCCTTCAAAAAAAGCAACGATCCTCTTCCAAATTCCAAATGTTCACAGGTTTTAGCCAGGGTGTTGGCTTTGGGCGGATGTACAAGAAGATATGGGAATATGATATGTTTTATGTTTAATAAAAAAACAAAACAATCATTTTGCAAATCCTCAAAGAAAAACAGGTCACCTTAAATTCAGCCCACCAACGGCCAGCCTCCAAATCACTCTCGGCAACATCTTTGCTCTGCCTCGGAAGGCTGGTAGCGGCTCCCTCATTACCACCTGGATGCCACTGCTTAGGCCCCAACCTTCCTTTGCCACCTCCACAAGCAACGGTGCTTGTGAACCCCGCGAGGCATGTCAATCTTGTTGTTTGACTACATTGATTGTTGATTTGCAGATCGATTGATGATTGACAAGTTTACTTCTGAAAAGAAATTCTTGCGCACTGAATGCGGATATGTTCAAAACATGTTCCCATGCGACCATTCAAGACTTGTATTGGTAGGATGGTTTTGTTACTGAAGTTAAAAGTCCATCCGTGGAGAAACCCTCCCATCCCAATTTCCAGGGCCTCGGGTGGCCAATGCCACGGCGGTTTGGAAAGCTTCAGTGGCCATTTCTTCCAACTTTTCCTGCAACTGCTCAGCAAATTCGGGGTAACATATGGTTCATGATGAGGTAGGCAAAACAACTCTAGACCAAATGCTTAAAGACTATACTGAAGGGTAGTTAAAGATAGTAAATTATTCCTGCCATAAAAGCCAAGCTATGGCACATTAAAATGCTTGGCAAAGCTACCTCCAATACAAATTGTGTCATGCACTGCGAGTCTTTTGTAGCTCACGGAGACGCTGCGCCTTCATGTTTTGGCGGCCTTTGGCCAAGTACCTGATGGGCAAACGGAGCGACCCTTAACAAAGGCCCAGGGGTGGGGAATGAGTTTCGACATCCAAATGGTGCCCCTCGAAGCATGGAAATTTGGTTTCTGGTCAGTTTTGTTCTTGGCTTGAAGCGTCAATGTCAAACATATTGCAAAACAACAACTTTTGTTGCATCTTGGACCAAGCCACGATGGAGGGTTTCTGCCGTACACACGCAACACAACATTTGGACATTTGAACCAGCTTATTATATAACTGCGCAAATTGGTGTTGGAAGCTACGATCCAGGTGTACCATGGTGCATCACCACAACACTTGAATTTTTGCATTCAACGGTGAAAGAACCAGGGGCTCCGTACATGAGGGAGACTCCAACCTGAAGCATGGCCATAAAATGTTCCCGGCAAATAAGAAATGGCACTGAACTACTGCCATGGCAAGGCCCCCGGCACTGTTCTGTAGTTGGACACTGCCAGGTTGCAGCTGCAAAGCCTGCTCCCCAAGGCATGAAATTCGACATTCGATATTGGAATTTACTGTTGTAAGAAATTCTGTCGGTCATGCCCACTTGCAACTGGGGCAAGATGATCTCCTTTCTGGGGGACCACTACTGATCACTACTACTGTTCAGTTCGGCGCCCAAACAAGAGCTATTGAGGAAGTATTCAAAAAAAAATGCCACATCTACACCTCCCTTCTTCACACCCCGGCGCCACCACCTGCTTCAATTTCTTCAACGCTGGCAGCCCATCTTTCTGCTCCAACAATGCGATTGCTTCGCGATTGGCATGGTAACCCGGAGCATCCTGCGAAACAAAAAGAGGAAAGCAGGAAGGCGGAAAACAGAGGCAAACATGTCAAAAATGGAACAAGTTGTTCTCCGAGGCAAGGCTCTTGCACAGCCCTTCATTGCAGATCGGTCCTTCAAAATGGATTAATGGCAAATTACAAGTCTTGGAGTTTCACGTCCTGGTCCAAGATCAGCGAAAATTGCACCTTGGCCTCAACAATTTCCGATGATGTCTGACGCTATCATCACACCCTTTTTCCCCAAAAAAAACTGCGTAAGATGGAAGCTGTATCAATACCAGTTTAGCACCCAAAAGCAGTTCCCTCGCTAGCTCATCCCAAAACCACAACCAAAACCACAACCACAACCACAACAACAACAACAACAACAACAACAACAACAACAACAACAACAACAACAACAACACCAACACCAACACCAACACCAGCACCAAGCACCAAGCACCACCACCACCACCACCAATGACAAACCACAAGTCTCAAAACGACCACCACAATGGACACAACCAAAAACAGGAAAACAACAACAAAAAAACGCGAAAAAGTTTGTGCCACTAACTGTCTAAGGATGGAACTGCAGCTGGCAGGACCCCCACCAGCATGTTCCACAGGAAGGCGCTGCCTATTCCATGTGCTGGAATCCAGGCATTGCAACCTGATGCAGCCAAATTTAAACGGAAGTTGCATGAGGGCAGGCCTCAGGAAATATGGCACACGCAAAGGAAAGGGCATTGCAAAGAACAAATGTTGCATAACAACACAACGTGGGCGCCATGTGCTGCGCGAAAAAAAAAAGTATCAAAAAGTGACGCTTCAACAAGCCACGCCTCTGCCTTGTCGGTGGAGCATGCTGGCAAGTCTTCATGCTCGGTCATGAGACCACCATCAAAATTTTGTGTGTAGTCTCGCTCTCACAAGAACCTGGTGAATACGTGCAGTAAACTAATTGCTTTGCTTGTGGGCCTTTTGTAACGATTGCACCAAACAAAAAGGCTGAGGGCCGAAAATCTGCGATGTAGGAAAGACTTACATCAGAACCCAAGGACCCAATAAGTTGTTCGCAAGTAGCAACTTGCCATCGGCCATGTCTCCCAAGCAGCAACCCATCGCAGGTGGTACAGTGTACACGATTTTGCCATCAGCATTAGCAATCATGAGCAGCTGCCGAAGCTAAAATGAGACTCCATGTCAACAGTCTGCTGGGGAGACATCTGCACAGGTTGTCTTCCCGCAGGGAGTCCATTTAGCACTTGTTCAACTTCAAGACGCAAAGACTTTAATCATTTAATCCTTAATTGCAAAGAAGAATATGGCTGAAACTCAGGTCGTAAGTCTCAGTCTCAATGCTTGTCATGCATTTTCTTACCCACATCCAGAAGCAATGCACAGGAACCTGTCATCGCAAGTACATCACTGAAATCAACATCGCAACGGCCACTGGCCGATCTTATCTCTGGAGTGGCGTGAAGGGCTAGCCTTTCAGGTTCACACTGACCCTGGCGTTCAAAGATCGATTTGGAGCTGCCCGAAGTTCTTGTTCTCAGCACATGATAGTACATGGGATGATTATGGATGATGAGTGTATAAGGACAGGAAACGTTTGAGTTTGAAGGAAATTGGGATATCCCTAGCTTGGTCACCCCTGAGGTCCCCAGGTAAAGTCTAACAATTAGAGGATCATGCTAGGAAACTCCCACGATCAACTCAAGGTCGGTCGGCATTGGGATTCCCACATGGCTGGTTTGTCAAAAAGTTTGTTCCTGCGTTCGGCGTTGTTACCTCAATTCCAAAGGGGCCCGCTTCATAACTATTGTGTGGACCTTATAAGATGTGATGTTGAAAACTGCAACACATATCTGGGTCTGCAAACCATCATGGCTAACCGCCTGCCTTTGGCACGCTTAAAATCGGCATGTGGCACCTCTGATTCCGAAAAAAACGACGCAGGAGGTTACACCTCTCAACTGGAGCCAGGCGCCAGCATCCGCACGGATGAGCCGGAGGACTGGATAGCTAAGATGCGAAGGGTGATAAAGGTCAAAGGCTCGCACTCTGAAAGTTCAATGAAGTTTGCAAAACCCCTCCTGGACGGAGCGCCGTCTTTTTCGCGAGAACTTGTTGCAAAATCGTGGTCAAGTTCGTGCAACCACTCGTTGTCAGGGATACCAAAGGTGGCGTTCACCCGCACATCTTTGTCCACGTTGAGAAAACAACCTGCCCAACCGTCTGAGGAGGCCCATGAACCTTTTGGATAAAAGGTGAACCAAGCGTTGGTGTTGAAGCCAGGAAATGAGAACGTATCACTGTTCTGGCTCTGGCCCTTCTGAAATCTGCTGAAATCATAGCCAGACAAGTCCCATAGAAACGCCATTGGCACACAGAGTTCCAACGAGCGTCTGTGAAGGGCTTGGCATTGGGCGCTCAGTTTCTCAATCTGCTCAGTCTTTGCTTCCAGGTCCTCCTTCATGTCGTAAATTGCCTCAACCATGCCATCTGCCGCATCATCATTGCTGCGATCACAGCGGAAGGCCTGGAGGAAGGCATCTTGAGATTCACTGTTTTTGCCTTCATCAGCAAAAAGTTGAGCTGCCTTGACAGCTAAGCGAGCTGCATCGCCACGTCTGGAAACTTTCAGCTGCTCGGAAAGGAGACATAGCTGCTCGGCTGACAAATCTTTGAGCTCAGTTTCCCCTAGAGTCAACTTGTGCAAAACATTTGCGGGGACTTTGTAATCTTCAACCAGGTAGTGCTGGAGCAACAATCCTTCCACATTGATTGAGTCTCCGGCACCAGGAGTTTCCATACGCAACAGGCATTGCTGGAGCTCTTCTCTCAACCTTTGACGGATGGATGCATTGGAATTATCAATCGCATATGCTTTCAACAACAATTCAAGCTTCTCCTGACCGTTTTCATCCTCATCCTCCGCAAAAAGGCGATTGCACAGTTCAAAGAAGATCATAGCACCCTCTTCCGGTGGCCAGTGCCCTGCGGCAGAGATGCCAAGATCATATTGGAAAAAACTCTTGGCGAAGGAAATGGCATGGCTCTGATCTTCTGCAAATGCCCTTGCATAAAGTAGGATCTGCCCATCAACTTCTGACACATTCAGTGGAACAGAGCGTCCCAACCTGTCAGGAAATGCTGTAAGCAAGATTCCGGAAGCCTTTGCCCAAACAACCTCACCATCTTTCAAGTTCGAACACACCAGCTGCCACAACTTCTTCAAGCGGGCAGCGTCCAATCGACTGGCCAGCCTGCTTGCAAAGTGCTGGGCAATGCACTCCTTGAAAACCCCTGATGATTTTGCGATGCGGTGCAAGCTTTCTATCATCTTTTCCGGCAACGTTGGAAGCAAATTCGCAAGTTCCGAAAGTTGTATGACACCAAGAAAACTTTGAAGTTGATCATCATCTTGCATCTCCACCATCAAGGACACCAGCTCTTGAAGGATGGCATCCCGCTCAATGCCAGGAAGCTTCATTTTGAGCAACAACAATGCTGCCAGCTTCTTACGGGCCGACGTCCATGACAAAATAGGCCGCACGAACTCCTCACCTCTCTGCACTAAATCGAGCGTTTGGCTACTCTGATTGCTCTGCAATTTCGGGGCAACGCACAGAATCTCTGTCCTTAGAGTAGTGAGGGCGTTTTGGGGGGACTCCCGATCCTAAACTACCATTTCCAGTATAGGTGGTGTTCCTTCACGTGAATGAGATTCACCCAGAGATATTTGAATCCCAGCGTCACAGTCTGTTCCTTGAAGGAAACGATCTCAGACTTCACCTTCTGATTCTGGTGCAACACCTCAACTAAGCAGGCGAAAAGAAAAGGATTGACGTCTGAAAATGCTTTGCCCAAACGAGCCACCAAAACAAACTCTATCCAATCCCACTATATACCTGCGACTTCCTAGACCTGCTTTTTTTTGGTTGTTTCAGGAATAACAGTTTTTTTTTGGAACGGCGCTTTTTGAAACCAACGGCACTTTTCACAATTATCCAAAATTTCAAGGATTCACTGCGGCCTCCTCTTTTTTTCATTCATCAAAGGTTCAGAGGCTGCCCTCTTGTTGAGGGTGCCCCGTGATATCAGTGATAAGAACTTCATCAAACAACTGTGATAAGAACTTCAAGTCTTTCTATGTCTCATTGTTTGGTGTTGGCCCCTTGAAATGGCAAAACAAATAAGATGTGAGATGGTAGTATGAAGACTTTTTTGTCAAACCAAAAGGAAGGATAGGTTCAGCTCGCTCAAGATTGGCAATGGCGGTCTTCAGAAGATCACCTGCCAGTGCGCCATCCGCTGGGGGAGGTGGTGTCCAATAAATTTCTCCAGAGAGAGGGTGCTCGAAGATGTCGATTAAAAGCATTCATTCCAGGTTGTTTTGGCCCAAGGAACTTGTTTTGGGTGGACTTGTTTTGGGTGGCCCCTCTTTTGGCATCATGCCTCCTAAGAAGATGCCCGAGCCCCCGTTTCCTGAAGAGAATGACTTGACCCACAAGCTTGCAGACCTACGCCTAGTTCGAACTCGTTTGGTTACTGATAACCAGTGTACTAAGTGGCTCAACGAGAAAGCTGTAGGTATCAAGTCTGTAAAGGCAATGTCTTTAAATGCCAGCATTTTGGAAGTGGTCGCAAAGTGGTGGTGTCCACAATTTCCATATACAACGGCATTACGGATTGGTGCTGTGAGACCCCAGGTTGGGGTGGTGAAAAGTTATAGTTATGGTGGTGAAAAAAGATAACCCACAAAGTTTGGATTTGGTGTTGCCCATTACGGGGAAATAAATCTCATCCAATTTAATCATGGGGTCCTGGCCCTGAAAGGTTGTCTTTCTCCGAAGTGAATTGGGTATTGCTGAAGATCCAGCAGCAGTCCAGCTGGATTCTTATGGTATCAAGGTCCTTTTCAACCATGGCATCCGCAGATTCCTCACCGGTGCTAAAAACAGAGAACCTAAGATCAAAATTCAAGGGGGTATTTTTGTTTCCTTTGAATCCCTTTAAATGTTTTTAGGACAATTGCCCATCTCCCAATCACTGGTCTCAATTCACTTTCCTGAGGATCCAAGCTTGGACGGTTTCTACACCATCTTGTCAAACCATTGGGAGCACGATGCAGGATCTCAGCCTGACCAGGCCGTCAGCAGCTCTGATAATGAAGATGATGAAGGAGGTGCTGGTGGTGAGGCAGTGTCAGCTGAGGGTGGGCCCCCTACCAGCTCTGCTACTGGGGTTTCTGACGCAACAGGGGGCAATGATGTACACCCTGAGGAAGATCCATTTATAACTGAAGCTGCCAACAGGATTGCTGCACTAAAGAGTCTCAGCTTTCTATTATTTAGTTTTGCTAGTTACTTGGTTTTTACAACACATAGGTGCTACATAGTGGCTATACTTAGTACGCAGCATGCCCATCATCCCGAATCAAACCTACAGTCATGGAACAGGATGTTTTCCCATGATATTCCATGATACTTTCTCTTGGGCATCTTGGGCACTAACTTCGAATCAAGATATTTTTCCAGGAACACTGGACATCTTCAACATCTGGCACAACAAGAATCCTTCATAGTGACGAAATGTAATTGACAGTTTAGTCACGATTCTTTTGTAAAAGTCTGCGGGGACATCAAACCATACCTGGCTCCCTTCCCCGCACTTGCTCAGGAAGCGCCTTGCAGAGACCGAAGCAGCTGCAGCAGCTGCAACAAAAGCTGAGGAACCTCAGGTCGACATGGTGAATTCCGAAGCAAATGCGGTTGCAGTCCCTGCTATCACTTCAGGCTAGGGGTGGAAATTTTGAGAATAATCCATTTTTCCAAACAATTTTCAAACTGGGTTTCGGGTGCTGGTGCAAGTTGGTGGTTGTAATCTCCTGGGTAGCCATCCCCCACAAGATCTCTTCTAGGATCTTCTAGGAATATCCCCAAAAAGAAAAAGTTTAAAAGAGTAAACCCAATCATCACAACCATGAAATTGTTGTGGCCCACAGGCAGTGATGCTCTAGAGACTTTAGTTATGCCGGATCACCTTTGGGAAGCTGAAGCTTCAAAAAATTCTTGGGATTCTCTTGCGGCATTGGTGACTGATGGTGGCGTCACTCCCAAGGATGATGGGATGGGGGTTGGTGACGGTGATTATCCTGAGATCCCTCCCACACAGCCCTCTCCAACATCTCCTGTTGCTCCTCTTGCTCCTCAACCCAAAGAACTTGAACGTGAACCTACTTCTGGAGTTGCAGAGAGCAAGGAACAGGAGGGGGAAGTCAAAAAGTTTGAAGACAAGAAGGAACAGGAGGAGGAAGTTGAACAGCATGAAGAGAAGCAAGGTGAGGAAGTCAAAAACCCTGAAGAGACGATGGAACAGGAGGAGGAAGTTGAACAGCATGAAGAGAAGCAGGGTGAGGAAGTCAAAAACCCTGAAGAGGCGATGGAACAGGAGGAGGAGGAAGTCAAGTTTCCAACTGTGTCAAGAGAGGCACAGCAGGCTTTCAAGAGTTCTCGAACAAATGTTCGCAAGATGGATGCTGCAGCCACTGGGCAACAGTCTGGGGAACCTAAGAAGAAAGCGGTGAAGCCTCGCAAAGAGACACCAATGAAGCGTCCTGCTGCCAAAGGCAAGGCCAAGGCCAAGGCCAAAGCAGCCAAAATGGCTTCCCCTGTTCGTGTCCCTAGTGATGCTGAAGATGTGGTTGAGGTGGTTGAACCACGCAACTTGCTTGAGACTTTTGACGAAGCAGCTGACAAGCCGAATCCTCCTGCTCCAAAGGCATCCCCCAAAAAGACCAAGCAGGAGAAGAAGGACAAGGTGAAAGCCGCCCAGTTGAGTCCCATTGCCAAAAAGTTGGCCAAGAAGCCTCGAGATTTGAAGTCGACCCAGAAGAAGGACAAGACTAAGGGCAAGCAGGAGGTGACGCCGGACAAGACTGACGAAACTGGTGGCAAGAAGACATTCGCAGGACGGCGATGTCCTAAGACAAGCAAGGAGGCCATCCAGCGTTTTGAGTGTTTGAGGGCATCTTTCCAATCTTGCATCCAGCCCCGTGTATCCAGCAGCATCTCCTACTTGGAGGTGGGGTAAACAATTAAAGAAAGTAAGTTAATGTGTTACAATGCTTCCCAATCCTGATGTTTTCCCATTTTGCCAATTCTTTTGGAGTATAACCTGGATTCTGGACTAATGAATGGACCCCCCACCAAAAGGGCTTGAAACTTGAAGTTCCCATGTTGAATTTCCACCTCCGACCCTTCAGATCAAGTGGTGGGACTATGCATTCAAATTTCTCAAGGCTGAAGAGTCTGCCACGCAGGAAGAGCACATGGTCATCTGCAAATTCCAAGCCGAAAGGTTTCTGAATGATGATTCCTTCCGTACTTTAGCAAACGGTGGAGTAACTTTTTGCTGATAGGGGTAAACTAAGCTAAACCTTTCTCAAACCCCTATACGATACTTGGGTGTCTTTGGTTTCGTATGTTCCCCTTTATGACCTTCCATTTGCAACGCTGTTATCCCAGGTAAGTATTTCACAGAGGCCTGAGTGTGGATCCCAGCAGTTCCGTTTTTACACACAGCCTGAAATGGTTGTGTGATTTTGGAAGGGTATCAATGTCCAAACGTCTTGATTGATACATTCAGGGATTGGAGTTTAAAGTGGAATTGCTTAGCAGCCTAGATGGCGTGATGAAAGTGACTGTTTAAAGCCATTTTACCAACACTCACTCATTTAAGCCAATAGTATCCAATAGTCATAAAGAACATCCCGCTAGATTTTGGCATTTGGCCAAGTTGTCAACCCAATCATACTGACGTATTTTGTGGCGATGGGACAGTCACGTAATTTATGCCACCACTGCTTTTGCAATCAGTTAGGCCGTGCTAACATGGCTCAATTCCTTTTGCTTGGGGAAAAGGGTTGGATAAAAGAAAAACGAGTGTGTTTATAGTTTTCTCTTCATGGTTGGAATCCTTGATCTCATACTATACTGTTTACTGTAATGTATCTGAGATATCTGTGTTTTTCGAAGGTTTCGTACAACGCAGGGATAGCAATCAAGATCTTCAAGATGTTTGTTTGGTTGATCCTCCCATTCTTCCAGGTACAGGCAATGCCGAGGAGCCTTCCAGCTTGCTTGGCAAATCGCGGTTGCTTCGCCAGTGCAGGTGGCTCCTGCGGGTTTGCAGCTGGTGGTGATTATGGGTCAGAAAAGTTTCTGGTGTTACAAAGCACTTGTGTTTCTGAAGCTTTTTGGGGGCCAAGTATATCAAGAATAGAACACCTTTCCTGAGCCATGTCGCCTGATCAAATCGCTCTGGTTATACGTCGACTTGTGGCCATGGATGCACCCAAGGTTTCTTGACCCAGCATGGTACTTCTGGAAATCCAGCAAATAGCATTGCATAAGTACCACAAAGTAATCTAATGTAATCTTGAAATTTGGTGTGAACTGTCTTGGGGAAAACATATCGCATCGGCTTACAGTACATGTTTTTTTTACCATAGGACAATGTTCCAAAACATCATTTGTTCATTGGTCTTTGATTTCAGCTACTTGTGAAAGTACAGGACCTGTTTTGATAAGACTTTTGTTGTAGCGAGTGAAAATATCCCAGCTCACCAACTCACAGTTTACTGTCCATTAACGCAAAGGACTTTGTCTTGGTGGTCATCCTTTGTGGCTGCTTAGTTCTAGGGCCACTGCATGCTTTGGTGGAATGGGACTTGGTGGAGTTCTTCTCTGGGGATGGCCGTATCTCAAGGTTAGCTGCTAAGCTAGGCATCCAGGCAGCTTCATACGAGATCTTACTTGGCGAGAAGCCGAACAAGAAGAAGAAAGTTCACAAGAAAAGGTCTTCTCGTCCCCGAAACACTATGGATTTCAATGGTGAATGTGGTTTTGCGCCATTTGGTCCAAAAATACTTCCAACTTTTCGGATATTTCTTTTCAACTCCAATGCTTTTAGGATACTGAACCCTACAATGGCCACCCTTAGCTATGAACCTCTGAGGCTGGCAGTTGCTTTGTTGCTCCAGAGCACCTTCCAGCAAGTTGTGGTGATGATGGCCCCACCATGTTCCACATGGATTAGTATCAACGCAGGTACAAGTAAGAGAACGATTTTGTGCCCAGCTGGTGACACCTCCCTTCTGCAAAATAGAAAGAGCAACAAGCTAGCTTGTAGGCTTTTGGGGTTGAAAAAATGTGGTTTTTACTTTTCAAATGAAAATGTTTTGGTTATTCTACATCTGTACCGTTTGCTTGCACAATGACCTACAATGACTTGTGTTTTCTGATCTTGTGTCTGATACAGTTAGGACATTCATCAAAAGATCCAGCCCTGATAAGGCTACTCAGATCTACTCATTTAACATCAAACAAAGATACCGGTTTGCACCCCGAAAAAATCCAGTTTGTATAAACCTCCAGTGAATAGAACCTCCAGTTTGTCCCTGAAGGCTAGGGCTTTTATTGCTGCTTCTGGTAGCTATGGATGCTAGGTTCATCATAGAGCAGCCAGGGTCATCGCTGTTCTTTCATTACCTCTATGTCAAGGAAGCTTTGATGATTTTGAAGAAAACTGGCCACAAGGCCCTCTGAAGAAAAACATGTTGATTCTACTAACACAAGCTTTGGTTTGTTATGAATTCATGATGGTTTCAACTGGATTTGTTTTTTTTGAAATATTTTTAAAGTAACACCACTTGTTTCCACCCACATCTCCGATCCTTCGTCCAGCTTCGCCGCAGCTCTGCCCTGAGGTTTTCAAAGTTGGCTTCTGGATGCGAATGTGGGGTGGCAGTTCACCGAAACGGACGATACTTGTGTCAAACAGCAATGCCATTGCGAACTTCATGACAAACAAAATGATTCGGAAGCTTTACCCTTCCACCATCAAAACCGCATGTACTTACCGGGATAAAGCTGGAATGAAGAGATACAAAGGAACTAAGCAGTTAAAAGGAACACAGTGACTAGGCTTATGGTCGAAATTTTGGAAACGATTTGTTTTAATGAGGTTTCTGTTTGAGGAATGTATCAACAAAACAGACATGATTGCTGAAATTCGTCATGAACACATTAGGTCATATCCTGCTTGCTTCGCCCGGAAGATCATTGAAACAGCTGATGAGATGTCCTTTGAATCCCCAGTATGGAACCTTCCAGTGCCTTAATCTAAACATGAGTTGGTTTCTTGACCATTCCCACGTGATTCCTACGAATGCGGTTTCCTACAAGTAGTTTATTTCCCACAGCTCTGGCTGAGGTGGACACCGCAGATCTACATGTTGTTGTTGGCGGGATGCCTTGCACCTCGTGGAGCCCGGCGGAGTTGGCGGGTACAGTGCAATATCTGAGGGGTTGCAAAGATTTAGTTCTCCCACCAGAATTGCGTCCAGTATTTCCCCAAAACATGGACGGCTTTCATGACATGGTCAGTAGCAGAATGGGTGGGTAAGGGGCTGGTATGAAAACCAATGGTGATGTTGGGAAATCTCAAAAATTAACCATTTTGAAACGGCGCTTTTACCCGGCCAAAAGGCGCTTTTACCCGGCCAAAAGGCGCTTTTACCCGACCAGTGATTTTTGGATAAAATTGTTACTTTGTAGAATTAGGGGGTTAGAAATTGAACATCCTGTGTAAGTGTGGTTTTGCCCAGCCCTTTTCCTGCCATAGTGGTATTTTGGGTGTGTGGTACATAGCTACACATTCTTGCTTAAATTCAAGCAAGCAATTGGAGGTTCACTTGGCTTTTGAGATAGTAGCCGCATGGTGACAACAAATTGGTTTAACCTGCACTGTGTTTGCCAACCATGAAGTTTGAACATTTGCACTTGTACTGCAAAAGGTCCATGCTTTTTTTGAATCGATGTGAAAGTATGATGTTATGTCGTAGCCGTGTTTGCATTCGATCTACTTGGTAATAGTCTTTCAACATGGTGCCCTTGGTGAGCAAAACGTGGTCTTGTTCGTCTTTGGTGGGAGCAAATGCCAGTGTTCAACAGCATTTAGAACATCTCCGAGCACAATCTCTTTCAGAAGATGAAATGCGGCAACAATTGCAAGAACCCTTTCTTAATTAGGACATTGTTGACTTGTTTTGATTCCGCCCTTTAATAGTTTGTACAAACTTTACTTTACATGTTGTGTTTACCTTCCAGTAGTCCAAAGTAGTGGGTAATCCGAGATCCTGCTCTTCAGTTTTGTTCACTAACAAATCGACTCATAGCTTAACTCCAGAAGTACGTAACAAGTACTGTAGATGTAAATTCTTTCCTTCAGATATAACTGAATCAATCAAAAAAAGGATCTTGTGATAGTTCCAAAGAAGGTAAAGAACAAAACTCTGACATCGGATCGTTTGCCCAGGATCTCCAAAAACACGTGGCAAAATTGGAACATGCCCAATCCCGTGTGGCTGAGCAAGCCACCCCGCAGCGGGTGGAAACCTCAACGGTGTTGGATACACCGGCTACCAAGGTTGATAGCAATTCTGGGGATTCTGATGAGGAATTTATTGATGGCATGGCAAGAAACAGGTCTAAGCCTAGGGATGCTAATGCTGTGGTTGAGACTCCCACTTGCCCCAAAGGGTTGAGAGAAATTCTTCCTGATCGCCAACCCGACAGTGCTTTAGATTCTCCTGCTAGCCCGGTAGTTCCGATAGTTCCGAAACATCAGAATACGGATGGTACCCAAAGTGTACAACCTAGCATTGCTGAAGCGGAGCCCTTCAAAGATCCCTTGGCCATCGATGACATCGTTATCCCTGATATCCGTGATGCATTGGCCCCAAGATTCAACACTGGAGAACACCACTTAAGTGATTCTGCCATAGCCTCAAGGGCAAAGAGGATCTTTACTCCACGTGTTGATGGAACCAAAAAGGTATCTGACGAGATTTGGAATGATTGGAAGGCCAAAGGCAAACGAAGGCAACTTCTTCAGGACATCTTCAAACAATGTGGGTATGATCCCGAAACATGCCTTGTTTAGAGACTGTTTTTTTTGTTTCTCTCAAGGTAGCACTTTGTAGGGTAGCCCATTCTTTCTTCAAGTCTTTCGGGGTTGTTTCATATGATATCATATGGGCCCTTCCAAAGCGGTTGGAATATTCAATAGAAAAATCCAAAGAGAGACTCCAGGGTTTTCACTTCCACAGTCCGGCCCAGGAAACGTTTATCTGCGAAGTTGAGGTGCTGAAGTCTGAAATGACTTCATGCGAGCTCGTGGTGGAGGGTGAGTTTGCTAGTGTTCTTACAATGGAGGAGTGGGGATGGAGTGAGTAAACCAACTTCTGTTTAGTACAGCTTTTTCATATTGTTTTTCTTCTGTTTTGCTTAAAAAAAAGCAGGGTTAAACGGCACAATGATTAGAGATTAGCGTACTTTGTCCAATAGATGGAAGTTGGTTGTTTGGAAAGCAACAAGTCATTCTTTTCAGCATGTTGAGTCATGACCAAATGAGGCAAAGAATCGATGCCGTGAAGAAGCATTGCCGCTCCAATCCCCAGAAACTCATGAGGCACCAAGAAACTTTGTAACTTTGTCCATGATCCACGTCCCTTTCCATCACCAGTTTGTCCTGTCAACCGACACCCCAACAGGCAAGACCTCTACGAAAAGACCTTGATGTACTATGTTGAGAAGGCAGTGAAAGGTACTTACAAGTCTCTTGTCTGGGTTTGCTACCTCAAAGGGTTACTCACGGCATTTAGGGGGCTTATTGGATATTGAAATTAGATAATGTAATGGGTGCCCTTTAAGGGTATCCCACAAGCTTGTCTAAATACATTTTATTGGGATTTGCATCACGGTAGAATCCTGGAATCAATTTTTTCTGGTACTTCGTATTCAAATCCAATCCCAACGGGAGATTCGTTTCGTTGAGTTTCATTTTATGATGTCATAACCCCATACCTCAACTTCCCTATGGGCATCCCAGGAAGGCTGCAAAAACAGAAGTTACCAAACGGGCCCGGATCCATGAACGGGGTATTGGTGGTATGTCCCTGGAGCCTGAGAATTTCTTTGGTGATGGCCCGGAAGGCCTGCTCTGTTTCCAAATTTGATTCATCGATCTAAATACCATGAATTTTCGTAGCACTAAGAGATTGTTTCCCACTTTTTTCCCATCCCTTACTTTTGTATAGGTGAAGCAGTTGTTGATCTTGCCAAATCTGACGATGAAGATCCTGACAATTCCAAACTCAAGAAGAAGGTGGGATTGCCGGAGTTGGATCCGGATGCACAACCCAGCTCCCAGCTCAACAAGTTCCTGAACCTTGACCGTACCTATAATACCTGACTAATTCTTATGAAGCAAATTTAAAGGTTTCCCATTGAACAATTGGTTTGGAAAATGTTCGCAAATCTGTTGGTGAAGCTTGCCATGTAAGGACTGCTATCGCTAAGCGCATAGGCAAGGTAGCGGTGAGCCAGAAAAAGTTTGCTGAATCTTCGAATCTTTCTGATGTCCAACAACGGTTCCCTGCCTCTTTTAAAACAACAATGATTGGATTTCTGATTTAGATGATTTTTTATCCGTTTGATTGTTTGATTGTGGGCCCCAAGAAATAATAGAACCACTCGTTTGGGATGCCTAGGCTATCCACTGCTTTGACAGCTTCAGTCACTGAGATGGAAGACATCCAGACTCAGATTTCCTTGGCCTACACTAATGGTGTTGTGGATGGGTTCTCTGAAGAGTTTCTTGACTCAGTTTGTTTCGGTATCAAGAAGACAGTACAGTATTGATGCCTTTTTTTTAATTTAACATTATCTATTGATAAGACCCTGGACTTGCCCAGGGCTGAGACCAAGTTGAAGGATCTGATCCAGAAAGCTTCAACAAGGAGGGGTATGTTTGATTGAGAATAGCTGATTTAGCCCGGGGTTAATTGGTGGTCTGGAATTTTGACCCCCGAACCTATGACTGGAATAAATAGTTGGGGGGGCCTACAATTCCAGAGCCAACACTTAACCTTTTAGGTTTTAGAGTCTAGAGGATGTATGCTCAAAGTTTTCCAACATCTCTGATTGGGAATCCTAACCCTGTACATTCCTCGGCAGGTGTGCAAACTCACTGGCCCTTGAGACCAGAGCAAGGCTGGGATTATCCAGGTATAAAGTCATAATATCAAAATGTAAACTTATCATCATCAAATTTGAAAAAAAAGGGGTCCAAAAACCGGACCCCTTATTTTTGGTTTCCATTGAGTTTGGATCTTTATACCACCAATACTACCCCAGTTACTTTTGTATACTTTGATTCTAGTTCTTGATCACCACATCACCGCAGGCCCTTCGTGCCGAAGCAGACCACACCCGCTGAAGCCAAACAAAAGGCTCGTCCTCGCAATCCAGATGCGAAATCCAAGGCTAAGGCAAAGGCCTCGGCAAAGCAAGAGAAGGAGCAGCCCACCCCAAAGAGGGCTACAAAGAGAAAGGGGGTGCCAAAGTAGGCGATGCAGTTCAACATCACATCATAGAAATGTGATGGTTACTTTCTTTACGCTCCAGTTGGATTGCCAGCTGGATTTGGGTCACTCTAGGATCTCTGGATCCATGACATGATGTCTCGGGGAACGTGAGGAAAAACAAATTGTCTGCCACGTTTGCATTTAATTTGGCAAACCAAACTGATTTCAGTTCTATGTTCTTACTGTACTGTATTAAAAAGGCTTGTCAAGAAATAGAAGCTAAAAATTATCCTGGTGTTGTTCTAACCTGACCTTTCGAATACATTTCCATCTGGGATTTGCCAGGTGGTCATCGAAACAAAGAACCCGCTGAGACTGCGTATGGTTACGCAGAAGTTCTTGCTGATGGAGTTGGGAAACCAAGCCCCTTCATGCTGAATAATGATAGTAAAGCAACAAAAATCATTGAAACATGTATTTGGTTTTTCAAAAGTATTCCTTTATGCTTTGAAGAATTGCCCCCGATAGGTTCCAAGTACACAACACAAAACCACCCAATTGGTGTCTCCCAAACCGCTTTGCTTGGTCTGAGGCCCCTGCTGCAACTTTGAAGCAGTTTCGCAAAGCTGCTTCGGAAGAGGTCAACACTGGTCTCGGCACAGAGTGGCAAGGAAAGAATGAGTGCCGGGATGCACATAACTTTGTTAACCGATGGGGGTTAACATGGAAGGTACCTCTATCATATATGGATTATGTTGACAATGGGCAACCTTGCAAGTATGCTTACATTAGCCCACGGAACTTCATTGAGTTTTTGATAAAAAAAGCTCCGGAGTTGTTGGTGGGGGGTTGCCCCAACATGGACGTTGGCTGATCTCATTTGGAATCATTCTGGAAAGCTTACAAAGGCATCCACCCCAACCACTGTATGTTCAATGAGGAGCACTCACAAAGGTCCATGAACAATACTTTTTGTTTAGCTCTTCACGGAGACGAGGGCAGGGGTTTAAAGAAGGGCAACACAACAATTTTAACTATGGAAACTTGTATTGGCGTTGATACATGGCACAACATGAGTGTTGGAAAGTGTGCAGCTACATGCAACGAGTGTACGGGGAATTCGCCGGCTGCCAAACGGATTAGGTTGACTAGGGGTGATTCTGGTCAAGTGTTGCAACATGATCTGGCGGCCTTTCAAGCCGTCAACTTGAAACAGCATTCGTTTCTTACCAAGTTTGTGTTGGCAGCTCTACCAAGAAAAGAGACCGATCTTATCAATGCAATCCTGGGAGAAATCACGCGAGACTGCATCAAACTATTTCGGGAAGGCATCGAAGTTTCTGGACAGCTTTGGTTTGTGGGATGTATTGGGATGAAGGGCGATCTCAAATGGTTCCAAAAGGTTGGTGGCCTGAACAGATCTTTCAACAATCAGACTGGCATTAATCAAAAGATGTGCCATGAATGCCAAGCAGGGTGTTCCAATCTACCTTTCGAGGACCATAGTCATTCACCATGTTGGACTGCAAGCATCTACAGTGAGAGGCCTTACACGCTTAGGCCGATTGTGCTCCATGTACCGTTTGAAAGCGATTCTGGTAATGATGATCCACCACATGAACGTTTTTTTAGACGGGACATTTTTCATAACACGAAGCAGGGAACTTACAGGAATTTTGTTGCATCATGCGTGATTTTGCTGTGCAAATTGCAGTATTTCAACGAACAAGGCGCAAGCAACTCCAGGGATCTCTTGCTTAACAGGGCCTATAGCAACTTCAACTTGTTTTGCAAAACAACTGGACGGACAGCTGCCCTTCGCTCATTCTCCTTGACATTCTTCAACAGTCCCACTTGGGACACCTATCCCTGGGTGAATTGCAAGGGGAGTGATACAGCGCATCTAATGGCTTGGGTTCACACTCTGGTGGTTGGCTTTTTGCAGGATCCTTTGAAAGCTGAACACGTACGTATTTTACAACATATGTGTTGGGCAGCTGATGCTGGGCGCAGTGTGCTACGAATATCATATTCACACAACCTTTGGCTGAAGAAAACATGTGCCGCCAAACACTATGATGCTTTCCACAATTTCCTGACAAATTTCAACGCTTGTGCGTTTCTTTCTTTGCACCAGTTTCAATATACAGGGTTCGGCATGACCAGCAAATTCCACTTACTTGCTCATGCAAAAGTCGAGATACGCTTACTTCTTGAGGATGGCAACATCGACTGGGTTCCCAATGTTCAATTGTTTGGGTGTGAGGGAAACGAAGACATGGTGGGAAAGTTGTCTAGACTGATACGTCGTGTGTCAAGTAGAACAGCATCATCCAGAGCGTTACAATTGTACTTGATAAAGTGCAAGGTGGTGCATCGCAGGTTTTTAAAAAACCAAGCGAAACGATCGAAACTCGGATCTGGGGGGCCCGGCAGCTGAGAAAAGGTGAAAAGCTCCATGATTTCGAGGAGATGGGAAAGGTGATACATCATCCTATGACATGATTTCATATTGTTTCTCTTGTTTCATCTGACCATTGATCTAAGAAACAAACATTGGTTTCAGGGTGTAATATTATGGATTATGTTTTTTTGATTTGATTATCTATAACAACTTTGGGAACATCAATCGCATGAACAGTTTGAGCCATCAAACCATGGCATGGATTGGAAATTCAACCTTGGGAGATCCAAAAAGCACTTTTATAAAATAACGACATTTTTAATTCAGAACGCCATAAATTTTGGTCTTTTCAGAAACGACTAAAATTATGAACACCATGAAGTTCTAGGTATACTGGTTGGATCCCCGCAAAGGGAAATAGAATCCCCTTTATAGCCTAATACAAAATATCCACGTATTACCTTCCGACTGCTTTTGAAGCGCAATTCAAGTTCGTGCTGTTCAATTGAACATTGTAGATCAACAGCACCACTTTCATGGTTGATCCCTTCAACACGTCCTACTTCAGGCAATCAAGCGAATCTTTTGGGACACCCTGCTCCACACACTTCGGAGCACATCATCCAAGCCTCACCCATGACTCATCTATCAACGTCAACTCAAAAGGCAAGGCACGCGGTTCTTGAATGGCTGTCTCGTCATGGGACTGCAGCCATTGTGTTTGAAGAGCGCCTCCACCGTCGAACGTTCATACGTGAAGCCATCTCCAGCTACCACTGGATCCTCCATTAGCTGCTTGCTGATGGGGCAACAAAGGCCCTCGGGATCCGTCATCAATCGCTTCACCTCAGTCTTGGGCCGGGCACGTTCAACCTTGAAAAATAGCGCCGTGGACAAAAGTGGGAATGGTCATCCCTCTATCCATAGGATCCTTTGCAATGGGTATATAAACCCGTACTATTGGGTTGATGGCCATCCTGAAAAACCCTCTTACTTTCATTATACTGGTTCTTCAATACGGATCCTTATGACGGTTTATAATAATCATAACTGGGTAGTAGAATCCCCTATACACACTAAACAACCAGAGTTTATTCATTGCTCAGATGACGCCAATGCGTTCCACCTCGAATTTTCATCATTGTGTTTCAGAAAGCTTCCAGCTTCTGACCCTCAACCTAGAAACATAGAGTTGTTGCTATGAAAGAAAGGTCTTGTGTTTGTATACCACTAGTGTCCATGAACCAACGCCTTACAAACATGCCCAGACTGTGAGAATGTGGTGTAGCATCGACAGAATTTTGCTGAGCTTGCCTTCAACGGCTTCCAACAAGAAAGCCGTCCAAGTGGACGGAATACTAATTCCATACAGCACCACCAGGGTTCCTGGACCTCTTTAGCTTCCACTATGCTATGCCGTTGGAAAACTCCAAGTTACTACCCCATCACTCATACAGGACCCCAAAACCCTCCTGTCGCTTGGTATACCCAGGGCCAGAACCATACTTAACTAGGCCCGGCTTTGTCGAGGTGATGTCACTACCTTGTACCTAGGGGGAGGGCCCCTTTCTGCGTACCACCGGTTAGACGGTTAGACAGATTAAGCGCTGCAAGTGACGAGGCTAGGACTGCTTTGAGTATCCTGGTATGGAGAAGCTGTGCAGGACTAAGAAACGTGGGATGGTTGGAGCAATTAGTACAGTACTTGAAATCCTGATTCTTGCAAAATGTGCCTCCTAACTCTAAAAATGGAGTTATGTACCCCAGCTACACTTTCCCACAATTGGATGATCAGTGGGACTTTGTAACTGGAGCCATAGGGCCATAACCCCAATAGTTGGTGTATAACCGCGTCCAGACAGACCCGTGCCCCTCCTACCCAAAACCCTTTTGCTCCTGAGCCGTCTTGGAGACGTCGGTTGTTTCAAGAATCTTGACCACCTACGAAGCTGCCAGAAACCATCAGGAAGCTCGTGGAATAGTGGCAAATGGATGGGAAGTTCGGGCTTCCAGAAAAGGCGAAGTTCTGCTATGAAAAAACATGAGAGTATTTGTGTGGCTGCCGACAAGTGAATGATTTGGTAAGACATGGCAGGATTTCATCTCCCGAAGTGCTCTCATACGAGCGCGCGTCTAAACCTGATACATGTCGTAATATTCCTAATGACGAAACATAATTTGGGCGCGCCCCGTCGCTAGCCACGGTTCTTGATGTTTTTGATGTTTGGGGTGTCGCTTCCCAATCCCGCTTCGATTTTGACAATCCAAAACATCTCACTCAAGACTCCTTATTTCCTGGAAACATGGCGCCGCTATGGGTGTGGCTAGGTATCGCTAAAGCTATAGGGATAGCTGTATATGTGTATAAACTGGTGTCTGTATTACCTCATCCCAGCGAGCCCCACGGGTGCGAAATCGCTTCGCTACCTGCCACATCTTCACTTAACGTAATGAAGCAGCCCAAAATTCTGCAGATGAATCCAAAACGATCTACAACAAAGCCAAGTTAACACTTAAGTTCAGGTGGGGGTGGCGCTTTTGGGTGGGTCCCATCGCTGCACACATTTTTTTGCGTTTTTGAACATAATTGTCAGCCACATAAGCGTTTCTTTATAGAGTGTTTTGACGGTGGCTCTGCGGAAGAACATAAAATCAAACCTTCGAATGAAGAGCACTGGAAGCTTCAGAAATATCAGCCCCCTTGGTGGCTTGCATTTTGTTCGAGCAATTCTTGCCTCTCATGGGTCACCCATTCCGCACTTGTGGTCATCCCTCTTGCTACCAGGGATATAAACCTTTCAGAACATACATAGGCCGAATGTATAACCCGGGACGATTGATGGAAATTAACCACTAGGGGATTTCTTCTCCGCAAGTGCCTTCAAACGAACAAGGGCATCAAAGTTGTAAAAAAGCCCACATTTGGAAGTGGATGTATTTTTGTTCAGAGCCTATCGAATCAGAAGTTGATATGACCTTAAAAAGGAACTGAATGGAACTGAAAACAAATGACATCAAATGACATATCACCCCTTGCAATGGGAATCTGGTCACCCAACCCTTGGGGGTCAGCTCCAAGCTCACATCGCACCTCCGCAGGTTCGATGTCGCAAATGTGCGCCATCTTCTCCGTGTCCAAGCCCAAGGAACCTCAGGGTGTCGAGTTGGGGTGAGGTCGGAGATGGGACGTGTAACATGCACGGGTTGTACAGGTGTGCTAAATCTTAAGGTAGGGACATTGAAATTGAAAAACAAACATTATGATTGAAACAGTTCGAAACCCAAACATAGAACAATGTGCTTATGTATTTACCTGGATTTGAGACTGCCATGTTGTACCCAAAGGATCCGTTGAACCCAAAACATGGACCGCTTTCGACGGCCAATGAAAAAGGGATGGATCAATGAATCCCAACCCGTCCATACTTCAAACTTGGCGGGCACTGCTGGTTGCACAAAATTTCAACATGTTGTTGGTTTGCCTTTTTTGACAACTACTTGGTAAACCTCTCCAGTCCTGGCTTGGAAAAGTCTAATGCGGAGCAGCAGAAGGTTAAAACCCACGAAACTCAAAGGCGATCACAGGTTCGCTTTGGGATTCCCTAAGGTTTGCCAAGACTATATCCATCTTAGAATGTGGTGATCGGAACCTGGTGGTAGCTCCACATAGCTTCCCATTCAAAGGAAGAATTAGATACCCCAAACGCTCCTGTTCTAGCTCCCTTCCAAAAACCTAGATATTCTCCGAGAAACTCATCCGTAAAATCATCTCCGAATTCTGTCCACTTTTTCCTTCGGCTTCATCCTGGCCGAAAGGTCGCGGTCAGTTTGGAATGGCGCTTTACCACTATGGCTGGACCTTAGGATCAATGGTTAAGTTCAGCAGATTAGAACCCACCTGAACATGGGATATCTGGGGATTTACGAAGCATGTGGATCCTGAGTGCCAGAGGGACATTTTTCTACTTCAAAGGACCGAAAGGGCAGGAAGTAGATCCATTTGCGTTGGGGAGAAGTCCAGCTGCACACCCTTGTCAAATGGTCATTGGAAATCAGGGAAGGTAAGTTGACTATGTGGGAACAAACACCTAATATTGCATCTGGCAACGTTATTATCATTCATTTACCTGGCATGATATCAGGGCAATGGTCGGTGGTATGGCCGGGATGCCAACTGCCCGGATCTTTATGACCTCAAACACCCCACCAAGTTGCTTTGCTCAAATCCTTCAGTAGTATGATAGGGCTAATGCCTATTCCTACACCAGCAATTTGGGGAAGGCATCATTGAACCCGTGACTACCTCGCATCGGAATTGACTCACAACTCTTCGTGTCTCCAGCGCCTTCGTCTGCCTACTTTTCTCATCCTCCTTCGGGTTGTTCACTTTTCTCGTGGCCATCAGCAAACGGCGCCTGAGTTCTCAAATAGCTTCGGACAAAAGAAAGATCACGTTTTTAGGCTTGAGGATCCCAACGTTAACCTTCACTTGCCACTACTTGGAGAGGGTACGTCCCAAGTAGTCACAAACACCGACTTGCGAACTACACATGTATGGTAGCTAGCAGATTCCCTCGGTGTTAGGCCCTTGCCAAAGTGCTAAATAGAAACCCTTAGGTTTTTTTGCAAACCTATCGTCTTTTCTAGACTTTCTTGACCACCAAAATTAAGCACCTCACCCAACCTGTTGCTGAAATATTCACCCCAAATCTCCAAAAATGCCCAGTTTTCGGCCATCCTTTCCCTACATCTTGACCTGGACGTCTTCTTTTCTCGAGGCGCTCCGAGACCATGGAAAAACGGCGACTGGACATCCTTAAGTAGGGTGGGCCCTATTGGGTTTTGCAGTGATGGCAACCCCACGACCCTCTCAATACTACTTTGGTCATGAATACTTGCAGTAAACTAATTGCTGTGCTTGTGGGCCTTGTGTAATGATTGCACCGAACAAAGAGGCTGAGGGACGAAAATCTGCAATGCATGAAAGACTTAAATCAACTGCTGCAGGATTTTGTCCACCAGCGGTATTTTGACTTTCATATCCTATGCCATAGGCCATAAGAACTATGCTTTGAATGTTTCTTGTACTGCAAATCCTCCACGATGACAAAAGCGCAATGAACTCATTCTTTTGCCGCTGTCGTTTTGACAGTTTCTCACCAAGGTCAACATCTGAAGTATTTCCAGCGTCACAACGGCAAGACTTCAAGTTCATTTTGAGAAATTTGCCAAATTTGACAAGATGTGAGTTGATGTTTTAACTGTTTTATTTTTTGAAGTCTACCTTGAAAATAGTGACTGGCTGTTCCCGCCTCTACTGGGCGCCAATTCTCACCACCGGCGCGCGCCGGCGTCACAGGGCTGTACAACCGCTCACGAAATGGTAAGGAATGATGCTAGCTGCCTCAGTACATCCCACGGTAGTCTCAAAGATAAAAAGCACTCCCTGCACATCAAACAGGAAGTCAATGATAAAGCAACCAAAAAGCTAGTCTTCTCAATTACAATGGAATGTCAAGAAACCATGAAGCACTGATTAACTGTCAATTGACCGTATAAATTGATGTCATCCTGGGTTCAGCTCTGAATGACGTCGATAGTTTCTTGTAAAAAAACGGCACTTACCCTGACCGTCTCACCTCACCCAGGGGAGATGGCAAAGTCTCCCAACCTTGGTGGCAATTCCCTTAATTCGATTGTTGGGAGGTGCGAAAAATTCCTGATTTATGGTTGCACACTAATTCAAGCATGTCATTCACGCATATTAGCATCCGACATCATATTAGCATCTAAGCATAAGACTATCTAAGGTACTGCAGTAGTGGCTACTAATGACATCTAATCACCATCCCTCAAGGCAATTGTCCCTTCCATGACAGTGATATTGAATTTTGAAAATCGCATATTTAATAAGGGGAATCCTATGTCCTATGAGATCTTCACTTGTTGCTGGCATTTGGGGTGGGGGACGATCTGAAACTATCCCCAAAGAAATGGTGAAGCAGCACATGTTTTTCACCATCCCATTCTACTCCTTGGTTTCCCAAATGGCCCGCAATGGATCATTCGAATTGCAATTTTCCAGATGGTAGTAAAATCGCCTGAGCTAAAACGGTACATAAGATTTCTTGGAATTGTATTATTCAAGAGATTTCTGCAATTTTTGTCCCCAGTCTAGGACACTTGGGTCACCCGACAGAGATTCCGCAGATCTAGTCGTGCCGCAGAGTCTTCGTGCCAGCGTTCACGATTCCAACCGCCTGGCAACGACCACAGTGGCGGGTTGTGCTGGCAACCTAGCAAGGAGATGAGCACATCCCAAGGCGGGGAAGAAAAATGGTGTATGAAACCCTTAAGAATCATGAATTAACATGAGATTTCAGCTAATCAACTACCTCCTGCCATCATTAGCAAGCACTTGTATCAATTGTTGGTCTGTTTCATGACGGCACCCAGGAGTAAATATGACGCACCGGTTGAGTAATGCATGTTGAAATGATCAAATTATTCAAAATTCAAGTTGGATCGACTCGAGTTGACCGAGAAGTGCCAAATGTGCACACGTGATCTCAAGAGGACGTGGCAGAAATCAATGAGGATTGCGCAGAAACGATCCAAACGGAGCAAAACAACCAGCAATCAACAAAGCGTGCAGAAAACGAAAAAACCGCAAAGAATTTCTATACGACACTTCTATACTTTTGATGGTACACGCCATGCCGTTGTGGTCAAAGGCCGTGTCTGTGCAATCAGCTGTCTGACCGCATCTGTGAACCGTCGACTTCAAATGTCGTCAGTCGGGCCGTCCATGGAGGGTTTACCGTGGACAACAAAACGAAAGCATATAAAAGCTTGTCAAATAATTGCTATCCACCTCTGTACGAGTCTGCTGAGCCTGACAAACTCAACCGAATTCAAAGAATTTCAAACATGCTGCATCAGCAGCGGTGGATTTCAAACATGCTGCATCAGCAGAAGGTGGTTGTGCAACTGCATTCCCTGCAAGCATAGTTGTAGCAGTAGAAAGTGTTTGCACCCGTCTGGCGAAGATCACTACAGGCCTTGCCACACTTGCAATAAAGGAGGTTAGTACCACGCACGCTGGCACCATCCCACTTCTTGTTCTCTGCTGAGCTCTGCAAACTCTGGCTCACCTTAACCTTGGGCTCACTGCTCTCGACCAGCTCTGTGTGCATTTTCTTCTCTTCACTTGCAGTTTGCAAATCTTCATGGCTTCCTCGCAAATGTCCAGATTCAACACAAGCTTCGCAGGCGCAGGACTGGCCAATGTCGAACATGTACCAAGATCCCAGCTGCTCCGCACATGCAACTCCACACTTGCAATGGACGAAGTTGCTCCATGTCGAAGTCTCATCGGCGTGCGCGAATGTTGCTGAAAAAGCAAGCAGCAAAAACGCAGAGTGAAAAGGTGCCTGCTTCATCATGATAAAAGTGTTCACAGCGAGTGCAGGAACAAGGTCGCGTCTGGAGCCAAGACTTGCCTGGGACTCACCTACTTTGAAAGGCAAAGCGCTTTGTTGCGCTTAGTACACAGAACACCTTTCACACAGACTGCCTTTTACGCAAACTACCCTTTTCACTTATAATATAGAAGCTTTTACATACTCATTCTACTTTAAGGTATCTTTAGTATTAGTAATAGGATTTATATAGGTAACTGTTGCTGCACTATATGCTGCACTAAAGTACCAGTAGTGAGGAAGGAAACACTGGCATGGAGGCTACGCGAAAGACTCCGCAGCCAATGTGCAAAAATCGTCGACGAAAGAGGAGTTGGAGGAAGAAGCCATTGAGAAAGGCCACGACGTGGCATTGTTAAAGCCTACCCAACCTGAAAGTAGGGCAATTTTTTCATTGAAAACGGCAGGCAACGAGGTGTGTTGATTACGCAAATGGCTACGCGAGAGCTATGCAGAGGCTACGCAAAATCTCTGGAGAATATCTGGAATCAGGAATGCACAAAACACGCATGCAAACCTCTCATACTCTTATGCGCCAGGATTCTGCGAATATCTTGGCTTGATTGAAATTTCCGTTGCCTAAGCGAAAGTGCTTGCACGAATTAAAACAGGACTAAGTCTCACAGGCTCCGCGGAATGGCTACGCAATTATATCACCATGATGTCTAAAACACATTTAGAAGCTCAAGGCCCTAATTGCCAACATTCCTCCAAGGGCGGCAGTATCCTCCTTGTGAATCGTAATTCACACGTGTAGAGCATAACTGTGGCAAAATTCTGTGAGAATTGTGAATAAGATTTGAAGCTATGTTCAGCGCGTTTGCATGTTGATATATTTTGCTACATCAAACATATACAACTATACATACATGAAGATACTCATGTGATATCAAAGGAGCTGAAAAAAATGAAGCAATTCCTTAGCCTTGTTTACAGCAAACCACAACACAAGTACTGCCAACCACACCGATGGCCCTTTCAAACAAACGGCGTCGGGTGTTCCATAGATGTAAAGCTTACCTTGGTCACTTGAGATCAGAGGAATCCATGTCAGATGTGGAGATCATAATTTTGATCATTTCTCATTTCCCTTCAACTAACGCTAAGGAGAAGTTTGATCATCATTTCTCCTTTACCATCAACTAACGCAACTAAAGTCTTCAAAAAAATTGTTGCTTGGGATTCTCCAATCCTAAGCCTATCGTTATCAGGTCTCCTTTACGTTGAACCTTGGAGTTGTGAAAGGAAAAACAGCGGAGGCCAAAACCCAGTGGCTTAGCATGTGTGAACATATGGGTGCTTGCGGTCATCCTTTAAAAATGATGAATTTGCTATGTAAGCACAAATGGTATATAAAGTGTAGATAAATAATGATAAATATTGTTTCCTTGCAGGGAGATCACAGGGAGGTTCGTCTTTCCGCTCATATCCCAATTCTGACACACTTCGGTACATCTTGCTGGGCCGAAATTTCGTCCAGCCACGATCCACACCGAAGCTGGCGGCGAAGCACCGCCGGCGCCCGGGCATCACGGGGGCCTGCAACAGCCGACGGCAACGGGCTGCCGGGCTAAGACAGAAGGAGCCTATGAAGTGGGAAGATACTACTATCGGTCTCAACCACTTTCGAGACTCTTGCAAGGTCCATGCATGATACACTAGGCCGGCCGAAGCGGTCAACAGCCTGTCCCAAATTTGTCTGACTTAATAAGAGGCTATAATAAACCAACACTTGGGGAGGCAGCTGCCATCTACTTTTCGGCTCCAGCAGTCGATGTTCGGGGCACTGAAGTACATTGTCTGGAATCATATTCAGGCATTATGAAGGACAATAAAGAATCGTCGAATCGTCATTCATTGTCACAAATTCATCAGCATCGACATTGCTATCAATCCTCTCATCTTATCTGGACCAATTTGGAATGAAAGGCATGTCCAGGGCTCAGTCGCAGGTTCAACCCCCGACCTGCTGCCAGCGTCCAACCCGAGGATCTAATCGTTCCACCGTGTCCTTAGTGGCTTTCAGCATATTGATTTTTGTTGTAAATGTCTGCAAACTTCAGGCTACGGTGACTAATATACAGTAGTATGCATGAAAAGTATATTGGGAAAAGGAACCTAGACCTCTTTGTATCTTTTTTGTAAGTGCTCGCCGGTCATGGTTGAATCTGGTTCTCCGGTGTATTTGCCAAATTAAACCATCTGCCCAAGGAGTTTTTCCTCCACGTTCCAACAATAAAAATCCGTGTGCATTATCAAAGGTAGCACTATTATCATTGCCCAACCTGAACACTGTAAGAGGAGAAAGTGAAGGTCAATAGGGTTCCTTTCGAAAAATGAATAAATCAATTACCATTCAATTACCCACTGTTCCGTGGTTTTGCCAACCCCCAAAGCATACTGTTGTATAGGTCAGTGGATGTGATCTGCCCAGGGTGACGTCGTTCATGTCATCCCTATACTGCAAATTCTACCAGGGCAGTCACAGCACTTTAGCATGATTTTTTCTGGCCACACCACATCTGTAACCTTACCTTTTGCATGAAAGTCAGCATGGGTCACCATTACCTTAACCTCACAAAGAAAGCAATGATCGATGTTTGCCAAACGGTAAGGCAATGCTGGGCCAAGTCTTTTGAACAGATCTTGGCGAAAGATTCGAAAGTTGGGAATGCCTACAAACCATCGGCTAGCGTTGGCTGTGAAAAAACACATTGTTAGCTGGACAAACCTCAGAATGGAGTTGGCGAGCAGCCCTCGGTATTTGGTGGTGCAATCCCTGCATGCGCCAGGTACAATGAGTTCCCTGTACACCCATACACCTCCACTATCCTCCACTCAGAAAAAAGATCAATCACGCTGTAGCTGCGCTCTTCTTTGGGCTTATCGACAAGTCGCTAAGGAAGCTGACTCATCACAACCGCCACCAAGGACCCAAACCTTGGCTGTGCCACACATTGCGCACAACAAGCTCTCTGTTAAATCAAGGTAATTATATAACTCATTTCAGGGCGCAACTCATCTTTCAAGGCCAATTTTCTCAGCTTCCAAAAGGTTTCAGGTAATCGGTGATATTCCACCCCTCCATCCGCTCCCAGGCTTGGGATCCTCACACAACCGTCCGGACCGAAGCAGGCGGCACAACCAGCACGAGCCTGGCTGTCCGGAGATGTGAGGCGGGGCCAGGTGGCTTTGGAGGTGGACCTGACAAACTGTGATTATCTGTGCAAATGATAAATCTAGTACCCATCTATTGGAGATCTATGAGGGATCTATTATAGATCAATGTAAAAACACCATGTTCCGCCATGTATATCACTGTACATTACACAAATATGTATGTCTGTTTGATATAGTGATTACCCAAAAGCCTATAGAAAGGGAATGCATTTCAAATCAACACTCATGCGCTCAATCTCCTCAGGATCTTCAGAGTTCAAGCGTAAGCTGACATATCACCCATATTTGGGACTGATCCTCATTCCAAAAAAATGACAAGCATCATCCACCTCCACTTTCCAAAGCCCAAAACTTGTGGGATTCCTAATTCCAACCCCACCTGAGACAAGGTTGGTCCCTTATGCCACCCTCGCAGTAAGGCTTCGGAACTGGACAAGTCACACCACTCCACGCTTTCCTGCAGACTCTTCGGTTTTTGTGCTGCGTGTTTTTTGGGAGATGAAATGAGTTTGATGTCTTGTTGTGTTTGTTGTGTGTGTGGAATATGCGGCACGGCATTAAGCAAGGGTCGCTGGGTGCCGTAAAGTGCACTGGAAGTACAATGGACACAAAAGTCTCATGTCAGGAAGATGTGAAGACCTGGAAGCAAAATCAACGGATTGAAGAGTCCTACAGACAGATGTCTTTGAGAAGCTTCAGCTGAACACCATGCACACAGTTCACCCTTCAGACCTCGTACATGTCATTCCCAGCATAACCACTCACCGCAAAGGCATGCCCGGTTGCGGTGACCTTAGAGTCCGACAATGGACCCAAGGCTTTTGCCTCTCATCTTCGGTCTTGATATCTTTGGTTAAATTGTTTACTACAGTAGGTTATGTTAATTGTTTCATATATCATATGTTGTTTTTGCTATTATACATTGGATAAAAATATATAAAAATCATCTTTGAATCCTTAGTTGTAGATGTTTAAATTTTATAAGTGATACTTCCAAGCACACTCAAAACCGTCCCCGCCTGTTTAACAGGTGGCTGTTTGACCTCCGTTTCATGAGTGACACCTCAGTCCCTGGCACACACTCCCGCGGCGCAGCGAGGCCTTCAGAGAATGACTCTCAAGCAGGCAAGGGTCATTTTCAGCCGTCATGAGATCCAGCGAAATTCTATCAAATTCTGATTATCAGTTCCAAATGTTTCCAAATCAGAATTCACCCAAAGATTTCATCGTTTCGATGAAAATTTTGCCATCAGCTTCAATGATTGAATCTCGTGTGGCAAAAGGTCATGTATCTTTTGTTGAACATTCCACTACTGCCAGGTCATCCACGTTTACGTTTCTCCGTTTCTCCCCCCATGTGGGTCTCCAAACTTTTGAAGCGAAGGTCCCGGGAGCCACTGACGAACGTGGCTGGTGGGTCAGATCTTGGGGATTCTTGTTGGAAGTTACTCCTGTTGTTTATCAATGGCTACTTCTTCTGGAGCCCTGTCTTGGTGATCTTCATGATATGCATCAAATTCATTTAGTAATAATCTAGTTGATGAGGTAAGTATCATGCATACATGAAAGCAATCGTTTGGCACCATCATCATCATCATCATCATCATCATCATCATCATCATAGATGGTCAACAGTATGTTAAACCTTGTCAAATTATGTTACAGTAGAAACATTTGAACATCCTAAAGTGAAGTGGAACTAACCACCATCTGCAAATTGTATTGCAATCTTTGCTCGCCCAACTGACACATCCTGAAAATGGGTACGGCCCTGGCTGAAAATATTGACCCCAGCATGTGTAGTTGAACGACTTTCAAACGACCAAATGTGCGGTCCCTTTCGCAGTTTCAGCCACAGCCAAATGCATATCTTCTCCCAAGTCGGTGTTGGCATCGATATCCAGCTAGATCTTACACAGCTCAAAAAACATCAGCATTCAACTGAATCAAAAAACGTCGCGGAGTCACTCTGAAGAACGCAAAATCATGGAAAGACATTGCTCTTCCCATTCACCACAGGAAACGCAGTTCCTTTCAATGGTTTCAAACCCCTTTTTTTGGGTTCGCAGGGTCTTCCATGTTGACAAAAAATCACCAAATGAGCAGCTGTTAAGTTTTGACCCGATGGTGGCCTGAATATACAACAGTCAGCAGTCCCAGTATTTTGATATTGAAAATCCATGACAATCCTATCATGGACTAATTAATTACAATATCTATATACGTATAGCATCATATCATATGTATATCATGTATCCATGAAAGTACTCCTGAAGGTTACAATAACATACTCCTCGAATCAAACCAACTGACTCCGGGCGTGAACCAAACTCACACCGACGCGACTTGAACCTGTTGAGCTCCGAAAGGTAAGACTTCCACACTGGAAAAGGCCTGCAACGAGGCAATGACTTGGGAAAGGTTGTGAATCCTCCAGGACCCCAATTTGGAGAAACACTGTCACTATAATCCTTCGTTCTGTGGCATAACAAGAAACTTGGACTTCAAAGCTCTTGTTTCAACTGTCAGGTACATATGATTGTTTGTTCGAAAGAACATGTTCACTCCTATCATGGAAACCGTCGAAGTCCTTCGTCTGTCCTCACTATATGTTCTTTGAGACGGCTATTAAGATATTCGTTGATGATCATGATGACGTTGATGATGCTTGCTGATGATGCTGATGATGCTGATGATGATGATGATGATGATGATGATGATGATGATGATGATGATGATGATGATGATGCCGATGATGATGCCCGATGATGATGCCGATGATGATGCCCGATGATGATGCCCGATGATGATGCCGATNATGGTGATGATGATGATGATGATGATGATGATGATGATGATGATGATGATGATGATGATGATGCGATGATGATGCGATGATGATGCGATGATGATGCGATGATGATGCGATGATGATGCGATGATGATGCGATGATGATGATGATGATGATGATGATGATGATGATGATGATGATGATGATGATGATGATGATGATGATGACGATGACGATGATGATAATGATGATAATGTTTCATGATAGTTGAGAGCCATTATTGTGATGTTCATTATTAGGATAATATATACAAACCAAACGCAGCAATGCAACATTACCACGCTCCCCACCGGCAGATTTCCTTCCTCCTCTCCAAAACGTGGCACGGGCCACCTCCGCCGCAGTGAACATACTGCTGCCACCCCCCACGACCAGCACTGCCTCAACGATGCGCTTTGGGGCGGGCTGTTGGTGTTGTGTTGACCCATACTCATACACCATCTGTGGGAGGGGCAGCTGCTAGTATCCAGAAGGATTGGTTCTAGGTTTCTGCCCCACCTCTGAAGCTGCAGCTAACCCTGCGCAGGCCTCAGGCAGACGTCCCATGAATAGTTCCAACAACTTGTTCCTTGGACCACATGACACAACATTGACATAACGTTGATATAACACCTGAAAAAGCTGTCGTCGTCGTCATCATATCCAATCCACCCTGACTATCCCTGTGTCCCAAGTGGATTTCGCCGTGATCTCCCTCTTGATTTCCAGATCTGTTGGATCCCCAGGCCCTTGGTCGTTGCAAGGAGGGACACGTCTGCACCACAGGTCGATTGGCCAACAAATCGCTGATGTTTATCGCCTGCAGCAAGGGGGAATCTTAAGGAAGCGTTGGGGGGAGAGTCCTTTTCAGCTTGATGCCCATGTTTTAGAAAAACACAAATTTATGTAGATACAAAGAACAATTCAAAATATACTTATGTATATAATATCATATATTGGCATGTGTTGGCCCACATTTTCTATGTAAATATCATATTTATGTAAATATTATATATATATATATGTATTTGTTTCACATATTATGTGAAATGTGTTTGTATGTGTTTATGATATATACGTATAAGTATATATAAATACACTGCATACATATGGGGTAAGGTCTGAATTCGTGGTGCACCGAATGATCATTAGCGAAATAAGTGAGTCCCCTATCATGTTGCATGATTTTGTCCAAACATTTTGGATGATCACTCGCAGACTACTTACTTGAACGCAGATGTTGAAGGGACCTCATAATTCTTGTATGATATGTATATATTCACAAAATGTCAGCTAAGATAGACCCCCCTGAAAAATCATGGCCAGAAGACTCTTTTCCTTTGGGGCTGCGTTAAACTTCAGGAGATTAGATCATGAAACCATGGAAACTGCAAGCAAATGACGATCCAGAACATCACAAAACATTGTCCCTTGAGCCAGGGGAAGTGGCTACATGGCTGCATGGCTGCATACCAATCTAAAAGATATCTTGGGGCTCCCTTCAGAAGAGATAGGATCCAAGGTTTATAAACTCAAGATCATTTGTTGTCCGGTGAAATGACTACGGTGAACCAAAGTATTCATGCAATCAGTTCAGTTAGGGTGATGAGTCATGAGGTGTAGTTCCAAACGATAGATGGCAACCAGATTTGGAATCGTATAATGGACTAGCTGAGCAACAACTTGATCCCATCAGTGCCTCACAACTGGCCAATGCCACCTCATCGGAAAAATCGAAGCCACCAGCCACCACCAGGCGGCCACCTCCAACAAGCAATTTACAGGTTTATAAAATGTCTCTGTGTGTTTCTTTCATTGGCAAGGTGATCTGATAAGATATGTGATATGTGATTGGTACGATTGATATCACAATAGCAAATATAACATCCGTAACCTTTTTTGTTGGTCGCATCCATCTTTCGTTGCGTCCTGGATCCCCAAAGTTGAATGGGGACAAAAGAGATCAGCAAAATATGTGCCTAAGTTGCTCAAGCAAAGTCGCATGAAAATACCAATTGTTTGTCATCTTTTGATACCCTGAAATCATTGGCCACACCTGACACCGTGGCACTGCCAGCAGAACAGACTCCTGCGGCACAACGACCTGGAGTTGACATGAAGGGCAGCAAGTCATCTGGCTAGTCCGTGTTAAACCATCATAATTCACCAACCTGATGGGCGAATGATGTCTTGACAAGCATCCCTCCTCTTGACTTGCACTCGACCATTTGCGTGGCTTGGTTTGTTTTGGGGTGACAGGCTGGGCCCCCTACTGGCTAATGGCAAGCTGCTGAAGGACCGCCAAGCAAGCTGGCAGAGCAGTGGACAAGAACAGCAGACAGGCCCCAAGTGATGCAGAGCATGACATACAAGAAACAGATTGCAAAGGTCACTGGAGTGTTCTTGCAAATACTTCCATACGTCTTATATCGTCATATACTGTCTATACTTCCCGTAGTTTTGATACTTGCTTCATTCACCCACCCATGACCAAGACACCAATACCAACCACCATTGCCCGAGGCGGCTCGATTTTTTGAAGATGCTAAAAAAAAAGAACTCCACTCTTGGCATTTCCAAACAGCCACGGCTTCAAACGCACAAAAAGCGAATGAGATGCAAAAAAGATGTTGGGCTACCGGAAATCAATGGTCTGCTTTTTGCTTTTTATGCCATTCTAGAGACCTTTCATTGTAAGGAATGTGATGGACCTTCGAATCAGTAACACAATATGATGGACTACGATCAAGTACAGTCTCTTCTGAACTTCTGATCAAATCAGCATGGTCTTTTCCAGGGGCCCAAACATCTCCGAAACATTTTAAACGACACAGCCTGCAAACGAGCCAGGCATTGAACCGGTGGGAAACTACAACAAGCCACGAGTCACTGCAACTATTGTGTGTCCATGTATGAACTCAAAAAAAAGGATTCAAAGAATCAACATGCGATATACGTATTTCAAGCTAAGCGAATTATCGACTGCATTGATTCACATGAATTCTTGGGGCATTTTGGCAAAAATTCGCTTAATTCCCCTATACTATAAACACCTGAGATGAGGTCCGCGCTGTGGTCACAGGTAAGATTACTCCAAGTGTTTCGGATTTTTGCTCCACGGCAAAACTTGCCGATGGCACTGGTTTCAATCCACAGGGACTAGTGAATGTCCCACTGTGGGACCGTGGTTTGAAGTCTGAAATAGAAGGATGTTGAGCTTGTTTCAACTACATTGCTTCACATTTACAGTACACTTATCATTGATCATATTTCCATTTGCATTTAAATTATATTGGATCGATAAGAAGGATGCATGTACTGTACAAATACATATACAGACAGCGGGATTTAATTCGTGGCCTCTACCGTTTTGTGACGACCCGTTGCCCGTTGCATACTATTGACACATGTGCAACCATCCCTGAATACAGAAAAACGATCTAAGAATTGCACTGGGGAATACTCTATGTATTTCAGGATTCGAACTGGTTGTATGTCTGCGGCTCAAAATTACCTACCAATTCTTTTGATACCCTGCCGTTGAGCCATAGAATTGCTATTGCATGTTGGTCTCATGGAGAATTACATACTGAAAAATGGAGTCAGGAAGCTTCTGTGGCTTGAATCTCTGGTTGCCAAACGCAGTCACATATCTTTCCCACCAAAAAAGAACGCTGGCATGTCTGCTGGTTGGCGGTTTCGAAGCAAATGAACAACGAGTCAAATGGGAAAGTTATCGCAACCATGAAAACTTACATTTTGGATGCCAATATTTAAGACTCTTGGGAAACATAAGTGAGATTGGGGCGAAAAACATATTTGAAAATTTGAAACCACCACCTGGTCTGGCATGAGCCACCCATTCACTGCGTCATGAAGCACTGTTCAAAGGGTGCGATGGACAGCTTGGCTCCTTCTGGCCTTGGAAGTCAAATGGTTTATCACTCAACTAGGCTAAGGTGGGCACTTGCCGACGTGATTACCGACCAAGGAATCTACCTAATCATCAAATATTGGTATTTTCATGTTGTGCCAAAACGACGAGTTGGTGGAGAAACCCGTGTCCGAAATGGTTTGATGCGAGCATCCTTTTGTCATCATGCTGAAGTTGTGCAACTTAAATCATAGATTCGCATATCATATCATCTGGATGAATGAATTTACAAATTTGAAATCATTTCTTTATGATTCCGCTACGAGAACCAAATCACTTTTTGCATCCGCTAGTTTTGCTTCGCGGAGATTTGGGGAATTTTGAAGCTAGTTAAACCTATCTATTTCGATTGAAATGACACCATCCCTGGCTCCTTGGTCAGCTCCCCCCATTCATATCACTAGCTATCACGATCAGTTTAGCAGCTTCATTTCGGCCCGAAGACGTGTAAAGTATCGTTCTCCCTCGGGTTCCGAAGCCAAGCGACTGGAATAAAAGCATTGCTTGGACGACGATGCAAAGGCACCCCAGCTCTTATATTCAGCTGAGTCCATAAACCTCACACTTCCGAGGTGCTGCTTACCGGGGGAAATTCCTTCACAGTCCTCATTGACATCCCAACAATGCTGAATCGAAATGGTGAATTTCTGTCGGAAGGCAACTGATTTGGTTCGCCTTTATTCACACCGTCATCCACGCCTGTGTTCAAGAGATTCTTGACCAGCTCCTCTGGCAACACCCGATCATCTTTCACCGGAATAATCCGAAGCACATCCTGCGCTGTTGTGGGTGGCAAACAAAACAAACAACAAATGCCGTCTGGGTGGACCTATTAGCAAGACACCCACAAAACATGTTTTCAAAACATGCAATTTCACCTTTATTTCCGGTGGCCCCAGGCGTCATAGGGCCATGACTATCATAACTCACTCACCACACCCCTTTCAAGTTTGAAAAAAAATAATCTCCAACTACAGTATTTGTTGTTTGCCAAATTGTTTTGCCAACTACAGTATTTGTTGTTTGTTTGGCATCCAATTGGGACTCGTGGTGTTTCATCCTTTCCCCGGCTTCCCCTGCCTCAGCGAAGGCGACGGGAGGTTCCGCGTCGGAGGGATTGGCCCACTGTGCGCGGAGGCAGCTGCGACATTGCTTGCCTTCGCGGCGAAGACGGACACGTTGAACGGTCACCCTTGAAAAGGGGAGCTGGTTTTTTTGGTAGTGATGAACTTGGAAAAAACGAAGATGAAAATTATACGTCGGTCAAGTGTTTGATTCAAGTGCGGGGGGGGGAGCTGTTCGTTTCGTGGCTTGAAGAAATGGCAGCATTTGAACTGCAACATGTTTTCAAAAAAGACATTGCAAAACAGCCAAACAGCCAGGCCCGTCCAAGTAGACGGCCTTCGCGGGGTCCGCAAAGTTTCGGGCCACTGGTTCCTTCAAACTGGCGGATGAGGGGCCCTCTCTCTGGGTGGGATTGGCCATGCTTTTTTGCCACCGAAAATAACCACTGCATGTGAAGTTGGATCAACATTCTTGGGCGTCTTGATGGATCTATGGGGCAACAATTGCCTACATCGTTCTTCAAATGAAAAATATGCAAATGGATACAGTATGAGCACAATGATTTTAAATCGAAAACGAAAAGAAAGGAACACAATGGAAAATGAAACGAACTAGAATAGATTGCATAATAGGAAAAGTTTGCTTTGTTGTTTTTTTCATATTCCTTTTCTTTTGTGGGTCCACAAAGGTGTCACGTTCGTTTTTCGGAATGGGAAAATGATGGGGAAAACGCTCTTCACTTTCGATGTTGGGTGGAGCTGTTTGGAGCTTGGGATGCTTTTCAGCATGAATGGAGGAATGAGTTTGAGTACGGCTGAAGTTTGCAAATATTTGAAAAAAACACATCAGAATGTCCAGATGAACCCAACGACTGAAATGGAGCATCTTTAACATATTGTCTTTTGAAGAGTTATAGGCATAGGTTGTTTAATATATCACGTGTGTGATATGTCATTCTGGGCACTTTGTTGGGACCTTTCTTCAGCCCTTCCATCAGGTCTAAGTGGCCACCACAGCCACAAACATAGCACCACCGCTGTTCATCTTCTTCGTCGGTGTCACCACCTTGACTGGAAATATCAAGTTGATGACCTTTTCTGGTGGTTCAATGTGCAGGGATCATGTTTCCACTCGCTGGAGATTTTTAGACTGGCGGTGAACTATGCCTGAACCGTTATCCACTCTTTTGTCTTACAAGACGTTTTCACCACTATTTTTTGTTGAAATCAGTCTTGTTATCAGTTTGGGGTTTATGGGTTCACCTTCATCACCAGCAACACCCATTCCCTGTATGCACTATGTCGGTGGATTTTTTCTGATTTGGGAGTCCTTATACCATGGCCTGACATTTCAACTTTGTGGAGTATGGTCAAATTCACCAAGTCAATCTTTTTGTGCATTGAAAACAAAGGACTGTGTTTTTCTTCATTCTTCTCTAGCTATAAACACTAGTGATAATATCATAACATATTATATATTATATCACGTCTGAGAGCATGCCGGGGTTTTTGCATCATCTACTGCACTGTATTTCTCACATGTCTATACAATGTACAAGGATTCATCCCCGCGTCATAGGGCGCGCCTAGCCTAGCAAAGAATGCCCACAGTAGAGCAAATGCGATCCAGATCTTTTTCCACGGGCCATCTGGCACAGAGAGGCTATCCAATGTGTTCCAAGGAAAATGCATCAGAACGACCCATTTGTTCCTGATGGATTGTCAATACTGTATCTACATTACCTTGTTGGGTTCTTCAACTCTTTGATTCAGTCAATGTCTGACAACCATGTCCATGGAGTTGCTTGAGTGATATGGTGCAGGTGGCACCACCGAAGCCACTTACATGCACATGTTTCACATGATGGCTTTTTTGATGTTAGATTCATCAAACACTACAAGCATGTCTTTCCGAACATAACACCCACTGTTTCACAACAATTAACCGCACAAACTGGATGATGCGACTCCGAAGTTGCTGTACATGTGAGCCTTTAAGAGTCCCAAAAGGAGGTTAATGGGAGGTCCTTGCCAAAACATACATATCATGCTTTTGTGGTAAGCTGTTACAGCTTCACGTACCCAAATTTTGGAGTCATAGCTCCTGCCTTCCCAGGTTGTTGGCCTTGAACTCTCCCTATCAACGCGCCAAGAAAAAAAAACGAGCTTTGGGGCTTGGTGGGCTACAATAGTTTCTTGTGAAGATATCATAAAGAGATATCAACCTATCATAACCTTTCTATACTGTAACTTAAATGACCTATCTATCCGATATAAATTCCTATAGATTTAATCGTGTACTCTATATAAATTTACATCAACCAACCAACCAACCCTTGAACCCTTCAAGCTCCTTGGGTTTTTTTCATGATCCGATGATCCGATGATCCTCCCCACCTTGAGCCCATCAGAGTTGATGAGGGGCAGCGGCGTACGAGGTAGCAAACTTCGTTTGTGCCTTCCCAGATGGTCAGGTGGCAAATATTAAAGCAGAAAAGAAATCAATCACTTCATATATTTCATATCGATTATATATCAATTTATCAATGCATAGTCTATAAATATATATCTTACTTTATATCATATCAAATCATTTTGTATAGTTCCACATATCTTCACTCCAGGTACTTCTATCATTTGAGGTATAGTTGAGCACAGCTTGAAACCTGTTCAAAGCAATTGGAGGTTTGTGACACCTTCCAAAAAATGTTCATTAAGAGAATTGCTGGTTACAGACTTTTTTTAGGTTCATCCCCAAAGCAAGGAGGATGCAGGATACTTCAATTGCACTACCTTTGCCAGATGCCTTTTGAACTAGCCAAGATACAAGTATTTCTGCCACACCCGCGGAGGTACCGTAGAGCACACAGGTCTCACCAACCAACCCTCCTGGGAGGGACAAAGAGGACGGATGGAAATCCGACAATTTTTGCCAAGACCTAGTTAGCCTCCCTAAACGTCTAAAGTTTGTCTCAAGTTGGATGCGAAAAATCAGTGCCGCTTAAGGCACTTTCTCCTACAATCATGAATCTGGATGGCCAGACTGGATGCCTCTATCTGGTCGGTTTCGCCCACCTGCAATCGTTCTGCCAGTCTTTGCCGGTCATGCCGGTGCGGGTACCTGGCTGCAGAGCGTCTGGCATAAACAAACAGAACAGGCTGCCGAGAGGATCCAATACAATTGCTTGTCCACAAAAAACATGGATGCGCTTAATGATTTGATGTTTAAAAAATAGCTGCCGAGCGTTTCCGGCTAAAATTGAAGTGATGATATCCGAAGATAGGGATGGAGAGCAACAAGGACGAGAGTAGCAAAAATGCCTTTCAGTCACCTCCATGGAAAAAACACTCAAAGTGCACTCCGATCAACTGGTGATCGCCAGATTTTGGACCATCCATTCACCCAACCCACCTCGATGGCTTCAGTCTCGCATGTCCTCGGTCGACCGAAAGGCATGGTTGAATGATGTTGAATGGTGCCACGGATTGACGATAACAAAATGATTTGAACATGTTCGAAGCAACCCTTTCAAAATGAAGACCTGACAATTCAGGCATGACTTTCTGTGATGGTGACTCATGATGATTTATGATGATTCATGAGCATCTGAGAAGGTTCAGTGACTTCGAAGTAAGCAGTTACGAGGGCACAAATTGAATCTCGTGGCATAGAGCATTTTTTCAAAGGGCCCTTTTCAGGTTTCGGGTGTAGACGAATCATTGAGAGTCCGAAAATCATGGACTGACGTATCAGAACATTTCGTTGAACATCCAGGATTCAAATGATTCAAGGTTTCTTAACAATTGTGCTATCCCCAAACTCAGAAATTTTGATAAAATTCGGACATGTTTGTTTCTGTTTTTTTCTGAAGAAATTGGAGTTTTTCCCATCATGTGAACGATTCAGCCCGAAATGTTCCTTCCAATTCTCAACTTGATTTCCAAGGTGCGAAAGAAGGCGCGCACCGCCGTACTTTTGCTCCAGCCCATGTCTGGAGCACTTAAGACCTCCGTCACCGCCTCTGCCAAGAGGGGCCTGCGGTTTTGCGTTTTCTGGGTGAGAATCTTGAGATCTTCTTGGATGCTGTGATCTTTCAACTTGTTGGGTAGATGACAAATGCGTTGGTTTGCTTCTCCTGCCAAAAAACAACTTGATTTATGTGCTCACGTTCCTAGAGAAATTCATTGTTGTGTGTTTTAAGAAGATTGAAATCTCACCAACATATCTGCTGCAGCATTCCCCAAACCTAGATCTATTCTTTGTTGCAACATTGGATTTGGGGTGCCAGTCGTGGACGCATGTTTGACAATTTTTCCTTCAAAAAACAACTCTCATTCTTGGCCTGCCATGACCAAAAGCTTCTTCCAAACATAGAACCCTGTGATTTCTTTACTTGGAATGCGAGGGGAAAAGAACGGGTTGACGTTCAAACGTTTGGTGATATGCAGCTTCGGATTTGACTTGTTTGAACCGATTAAGTCCGGTGGACAGTGATAAAATATCTTCGGCCTCATGAACAGATCAAGTGAACTGGCATGAAAACAACGGATTACACTCATAAAAAGGAACATATCCTACCTTTGGAAAAGGAAACTCATCCTCTCAACTACCTTTGGAGGAGATATGGTAATTCCCAGAAAGAATATATTGATATGTAACCTCCAGAATCAAAAATTCCACATGATTTCGTTTCGCCGGACTTTCCAATGTTTCTGTTTCTGAATTTTCCATCCAGAGAAAGGGTTTCTTTCAGCGCCTATTGAGGGTCTCCGCATTGAATGGCGACATCAAGATCCTCAGGCGAACGGGTGGTACCACGTGGGTTCCGCTGCGCAATGGGTGGCCTTACTCACAACAAGAGGATTACTGTGGATGTTCAACCCAGCTGAAAAAATGAGTCAAAGTCAAAGTGGAAAAATGTTCCATTTCAACACAGGGTGAACATGACAAGAGATGACGCAAAAAAACAACCCTTCGCCCTTAGGACACAGAGTTCTTCTTGGGTAATTACGCATTGGCGACTTTGAAGCTTGTGTTCAAAGACCTTGGTTTTTGTTGACTTCCTGTCCAATTCAGAAAGTTTCTGTTGCATGGAAATCGCTTGATATTAAGGGCCCAGAAATTCCAACCGGATGCGGCGCATTGGGGGTTGGGTTCCATCAAATACCTCAAAACAAATCACCAAATGACAACATCTGAGCTCCGAAAAAACAAATAAGAAACTGGTTGGTTGATTTGTGTAGGGGCCTTTACTCCGCTCTAGAGGGATCATTCTCACCCCTTCCAAAAATCCCATTTCTTAACCAGATTTCATGGGCTGCAAAGGAACTGAATCAACAAAGGGCCACCTTCATGGCTTTCTCGCAGGAGGACCTGGAAAAGGTGATTCTGCTTATGCGTTGAAGCTGCAATCACTCGTCAACGTAAGAAAATTTGTACAACTCGTTTCAGGGAGGTGTAGTTGTGTGGTTGGATGTGTCTCATTGTGTTGATGCATTCAATGTAATCAATGTACTGCCCGGGAAAAAAACACTCCACATTAATTGAAAGGCTGGGGATTCACAAACAGAAAATGTCTGCAGACTCCAAGAATGGGCAGCACGGCGTATGAGTTTACGAGGACGGTTTCATGTCCACCTAAGATTGTTCGAGAACCATCCGGCAGATTTTGGCTGTACCTTGGCAACTATGGCAAAGAGTTGGATTTACTTCTGATCACTATGCTTATATAATCTATATATTGTACATGTTTTTCAGAAAACAACAACTCAAGCCTTGAAAACATTTTAGGAACCCAACAAAAAACCTCGCCCACGTGGTCCCCCTATCAACTCCTAACCCTTTTCCGCCAAGTTTCTCCACCACGGATTCGTTTTACCATGCAGATATCATTGGTCTCTGGGTGCACCACCACGCCAATTTGAGACAAAAAAATCCTCTGGAACTCAACTCGGGATGGAAATAATAAAATCCAGAATGCTTGGAAACACCCAAAGAAACACAGACGGTTACACCTTTAAAAAGACACAGTTAAAACTTAAAGCACTTTAAAGATCTTTAAAGTTTAAAATGATAGGGTGTTGAAAATGATGGTTACTGTACCTTTCTGGTGTGGGGGGGGGGGGGCAAAAAATGATTTTTAAAAAACGTGCCAAGAGTGTTTTGTTTGCCGAGTGTAAACTGATCTTTTTTTGCTGATTGGGAGTGTAACAATCCGGGGGCAAACATGAGACTTTGGTCTTGACACTTCCAAGGTCTCACGGCATTTTGTTTAGTAAAAAAAGACCCAATCACCACAGAGATCTTTGGACAAAATGGGAATTTGTGAATCCCACAGCATTGATGTCTTCCCCTGAAACATTGGAACCATGAAGCCATAAAGCAATGGAGGACCCAGACTTTGGGACTGCGCTATATGAGCAATACAAAAAACTTGTTACACTCCAAAAAACCGGTTGGTTAAGAGAAATCTTTATAATGGCTTGTAGTACATAGTCTGTGTGTTGAATGGATAGTTAAATTACGAACAGCGTTGTTTTACCGTTTCGTCATCTCCAACTCCTTTGCCCGGCCCTCTATCCCAAGCGTCGTAGGCATGTTGGAAGCACTTTGAAGCAAATCCAACCTTAACAAGCGGCAGTGATCACCAGTGCTACCCTCCCTTTATGTGATTTTGTTTGGATGGTATCGATGAGAGGTCAACCATTGCTTGAACGGAATCTCCAACATCTGAACCATCATTGAATCACTGAATGTATTGTGAGTTTAGCACTGCTCTGGGCTCTCACTCTCATCCCACGCAAAATCTGAAAGTGAGACACTGCAACCATGGCATCCAAGGGACACGAAAACATTGACATTGAAATCCAACTCCAACACCGGTCTTAGGCGGGCTTCTTTCTTATCCTGCATCTGAAAAAAAAAACACGTCGTCATCATCATCTTCTTCAATCATCAATGTGGTTTCAAAACATTGCGACGATGTGATATGTGTGTGTGTGTGTGTGTCAAGGCAGACAAAATGATGAATCAAAGAAGTCTAGGTGCTTATGCAAGAAGTACTGGTCACGGACCATATCCTTCTGACAAGTGGACAAAAATGTACGTACTACAAAGTGAATATGTGTGACATGCGTTGGTTCTGCCCCTGTTTTTCAGCTGGGGCATATGAACTATAGTACATCCACAATCAAATAAAGCATAGGTAGCGATTGTAACACCAAACTATCGTAACTATCGTGGCATGTGCCCTTCATACAAACCCCCCTATCTTGTTCAAGCGAGACTGAGCATGATTTGCATCTGGATGATCCCACTGATTGGTCAATTGATCACGAAAAAAAAACGTGTGATGACAAGTTTCCATAAAACCGTGTTCAGCTTGTTCCACTTATAAAAGTTTTAAAGTCAAAAAGTCATCACCCCAGTTACTGATCACTTAGGAGTTCTGCAGCCTGACCCCAACTTCTCCTTGAAGGGCCCACCAGATCTGCCGTAGAGCACGGGGAAACGATAGACCTTTTCTGCAGTTGACTTGGCAAATCCAAAAATCATAGAAAAAACAAGCTGCATGGGTGCACACGCTTGAAATATAAGCAGTCTTCGAATGTATTTTTTCGAGGCAACAAGTTCCTTGCATTTCTTGACATCTTGCCAACAACCCGTTTTGCACAAAACATGTGAATCACTGAAGCAGGTTCAACCCATTCAGTGAAAAAAAAAAACGTTCTGGAGCTGTCATCCGCGCGTTTATTCTATCATTCGTGGAGGTTTTTGCTTGGAGCTGCACCTCGCTGGCCTTGATGATTAAGCCACAATGACCCCAAACCTCAGTTTGTGCCAACGCTGTAGCCACCCTGTAGCCTAGTTCCATAAAAATCTATGGAAGAAAAATGGATTATCTTCATGTGAAATGCCGTGAAATGAGTTGGTCGTGTTAAAATATGAAGCAATAAAAGTACGAAGTCATCCAAACCTCTTAAGGTCCCCTTTTCAAGACGATGTGGAAGAGCTTGTCCTCTCCCCATTGAGGCCCTGGCATTCCCACCCAGGATGTTGGCAATATCCTCGTTGCTTCACAAAAAATGTTTCCACTCAAATGCATTTGACGCCGTGGCAAACCCTACTACAGGCTTGATCATCTTTGTGTGTGGGTGGTGTTGTAAATCTGTCACAATTGCAAGTTGGAGACCTGAATCCTTCCATACTCTTACTACTATACATAGATCTCAGAATCCTCGCGGGGATCGTGCAAAAAAACACTCTGAGAGGGAACGACTTCCACTCCAATGTTGCACCTACCAATGTCACGTGTACCTCCAATATTCTCGTGGTCTTGGTCCCCGTTCCACTCCACTTTGTTGACTCTTCCAATACACCCTCCAAAAAACCCAAACAGAAGCCCCGACTCAAAATTACCTCAACCCAAGTGTCTCCAGGTAAGAGATATCTCCGGATATCTTTGAAACTCAGAGGGTTTCCAATCTTCACCTCCGGACCACCTTAAAATGGATCGGCTGATGGCGGTGCCATTCCCAGACCAATCAATATCATGAATTGCTGATGTCCCTCACATACGGGGCCCTTCATGGTAATAGAAACTCTTGTCTTGGGGTGACGTTTACGCGACGTCGCCCGAATTTGGCTGGATCACTATCCATCTACATCAGAAAAAAGGCTTGGGTAATTGAAGTTTGCTTGGAACCAAAACTAGATGCTCTAGCTGGTTTTTGCCACGAAAATCATTCGTCGCGATCAATGAATAACTACAGCATTTGCCACAAGACAGGTAGTTGGAACGGCAATCTGTAATTTCAGTATTAAAATTATAATGCATATATCATACATACATTAACCTACAGCATACATTGACATATCATACATATCGCATTAGTAAGTCTTGTGACCAGGACATCTAATCGTACTTGCAGTGGCACCCTATGTTCTGTGGATCTTACCGCAAAATCGGAGATATTGCGGCGAGTGGCTCACGTCAAAGTTGGCGGTGGCCGCAGGGATATCCAAGGCATGACGACCGGCACCACCCCCAAAGTCTGGTCACGAGAGCTTTCCATCAGAAATGCGTTGGGTTTTTGTTGGTGTGATTGTGACTTGTTTTAACCTTTTTGAAGGTTTTTGTTCAATGTTTTCTTGAGTGGACTTAGCAAATGGATGTTGGAAGTGACGTAGAATGTAGACTTCAGGGAACTATCTCAGTAATTTGTGTAGCGCAAGTTGTTGACCTTGATGACAATCAACTTTGAGAAGGAACATCTCAAGAAATTGGGGGGAACGTGGGACTGAAATCCCATCTTTTCTGACTAAAAGCAACAAATTTCCACATGAATTCTTCGGTATACTATACTGGGATCCCCATAGTTTTGAGACACGTCCCAATGCTATATCGTCCTTCAAACGTCTCTCATCTTCTAATGAATGCACCTGCGGCGGGCACGGTCACCATCTCTTCGTCTGTGTCACTGGTGTCCTAGTCACCCATGATGCAGTGCGACGCTGCGGACATTGAACAGTGCTGCCACATCAAGAGCTGAAAAAAGCGATTTAGAGAATTCGTTGCTGACGTGTTGTCGTGTTCAGATTACTCCGTATGTGACGGTGTCTCTGGAAAGTATATACTCCCCTATTCGACGCACTGCCCAGTCTTTTTTTGTTTCTACACAGGGATGAAGACAGATGAGATGGAGTCAAAGCTGCAGAGATTAAGAGGGAGTTGGGTTTTGATATGATATTCACATCTTCCCAGAATTTCGAGGGGAGGTTGACATCACATTGATATTGATATCCATAATTAGTGGACCACACTGACACCTTCAACATGCACAAATGAATACTGTATATGCAAGTGATTCAACATAAGCTTTAAAAAATTCGAACCGCCTGTCCAAGTACACCACAACAACAACAACAACAACAACAAGAAGAAGCACTTGCAATAGGATTGAAAAAAGAAAAATCAGGCGGCTGACCTCCCCAGCCCTCTCCTCTGCTCCGCTTTCGCTACCACTATCACTCATCGGAGCCATGGTCGTAGCGAAGCGCTGCATGGGCCGTTTCGTGATCCCCGAAGGAAGAGCGTGTTGAAAATGTGGAGCAAAAAACGAAAGGTTGGCTGGTTGGCTGTTAATTACTGTTTAATCACTTATAGGGGTGCTTGAATCCCAAACCCCCCCCAAAAAAATGGCAGCTTTGATATCCTTGCTTTTTGAATATGTATAAAATGATACTTATGACTCAAACAGAGGCGGGAAGTAGTTGAACAAGCATAAACAGTTTCTAGTGCGCTGGGAAGAAATCCTGCATCTCCTTCTGGTGGAAGTTTTACAAATCATTCTTCATCCTAGGGCTTTGTAATGACTTGAACGACAATCAATACCAATAAATACGGCACACGCGACGGTTGAGTCTTCACAAGAATGCCCATGCCGACTGCTCAGCTGAATGTCTTCGATCGTCTGAGTCTATGCCAAGACATGTTTGACACTTTTGCGAACCACAAACATCAATATCATCAAGAGAGACATGAGTTCCGGCAAATTGCTGCATTACACTGATATACTCTGGCGTTTCAGTCATCTGCATGGGTGAAAAACAAACTTAAGTTTGAAGCCGATTGTCAGCGGCAAGGCAGCGGGCAGGCAGGAACATGGGACTGGTGTGGTGTCGCTAGCCACTTTTACAGAGTTTTGCTAACATAATTTAAAGTGGTCGCTACCCATTTGTTTGATGAATAGACGGAAATCGGACCAAAGTCCAAATTTCTCATGTGTGTTGATCTTATATTTACATTTCCATACTGCCCGGATGCTAAAACAAACCAACCTGAAATTGGCAAATCACAATGTCAACTTCCCCAGAAAGTGATGGGAAGACATGATAGACAGTCTAGTCTATGATGTATTAGTCGGAGATTCATTAGTGCTATTCAATTCATTCCTGCTCATCGTAATTTCATTGGACGGGCATTTGGTACTTCAACAAGGCTGAGCTTATGCCAAAATGCGTCTCCGAAACATCCCCATCTCAGCCAATCAAGGCCTTTCCCTCGCTGGGACTGAGAACGGATAATACCTCAGAGGTGGTGGCTGCATGAACATGTGTTTTCCGATTGGAGACGGGGGACTTGCATTGCTGTGTTTTCTTGCCAGAGCTCCAAGAAGAAGCATAAAGATTCCAAAACTTGCATCTTCTCTCCCGCTATACTTTGGTCTGCTTCAAGGCCTTTTTAGCCTCGATTCCGATTACAATGTAAAGACCAGTCATGGGTCATGGGTCTAAACACAAGTTTTTTGAAGGAAGCGAACGGCTACAAAAGTAAATGGCCAGCCAAAGCGATGGAAATCTCCAGGCATTGCCCGCAGTACACATCCGAGCTCCCCTGCCGCTCCATCGCAGTGACGGCCCTCCACGCCGCGGCGAACGCAGCCGCCCAAGACCTTGTGGCGGCCACGTGCTTTGCGTGGGAGGGGAAAGAGATGAGGATCTGTGATTCTACTGAAAATTCGAAGAAAAGGAAGGTTTAACAACAAGAGCTACAGATAGCTACTGTAGGATTGTTGAAAAACATATTCATTGCAGATCCAAAGATTCAAAAATGTAATCCAAAAAAAAGCATTTCAAACAAGCCCTTTCCTTCGCTTCAGTCAGCCCTACTGTGACGTCAAGGAACCACGAAGGCAGCATGAAACTCGGCCACTTTCTGCGTGATCCGACGATGACTCCGCCTCCCCCGGTTTTCATGCAAGGAGTTGGAGCTTTTGGAGTTGAAAATGGTGATCAACGACAGTAGAATCTGATTTCTATAGATAAAAAATAAATATATATACATATAGATATCAATATTTTATTTGAAGTGTCTCTGATACAATAAATATTTTGCAGAATGCAGATGTTGTATCAGTATCAACTATGTGAAAGCTATACCAACATGCCCACCATGACATGTTGGGTGGAGGTTGTCAGGTGAGGGTTGTCATTGAGAATATGATGGGAAGAATGGAGAATTTGAGAAAATTGATTTCAGCTTTCCTTGGCTTAGTGATACTAGTGAGATGGGCTTTGGTCACGATGTTCTTTTCTTGAACTACTCAGACAGGCTGCCGCATCCATCGGACTTATGTCAGCCTGATCGGGTCAGGTGAGGGTAGACATACAACTCATCTCCTGAAATGTGTTCTGTTACTCTCAACTTCGCAGACTGCCTGGAAGCAATCTTCGAACGCTCTTTCTGACATATCTTTTGACATTCTTTCTGACATATCTTCTGATATATCTTCTGACATTCTTTCTGACATATCTTCTGACATTCTTTCTGACATCTTTCTAACATATCTTTTGACATTCTTTCTGACAAATCGTTTGACACACTTTCTGACATATCTTCTGACAATTTTTCTNGGTCCAGCACGCCACACTGAACTCATAGGATCGCGGTTGGGGTCCAGCACGCCACACTGAACTCAGAGGATCCCAGTTGAGGAGGACGACGGGAGGAGGAGAAGGAGGACGAGAAGGAGGAGGAGGAGGAGAAGAGACTGACATAAAATCTAACAACCCTCACCTGACAGGTGGGGAATAACATGTATATTTGATATTTGCATAAAATTGATATATCATATTACAATATATACACCGATATCAACTCTTGGAGATCCAAAAATCTTTGCATCGTCCCTCAATCTAGTGACACCAGGCATGAAATCTCTAAGCTCTCATCTCAAGATCATGTTGAAAACGTGTCTCTTGTGTTTGGACGCACAAAAATAATCTCAATGTTTCTCCACCTGGCAGAACTTCGAGGACAAGGGCCATCGGTGCACAACCAACGCCAGTCGCGCTGGAAGAGCAGCGACCAGAGCTCCTTTTCGCGATTCAGCGTGGTGAAATATGATGACTATAGTCTTAGGATGCTTAGTGTTCATTATTATCGTTATCATGTTTTTTTATCATTTTTGTCGCTATCACTTACGTATCTAGTTGTTTGTCTATTCATGTATGTATTCATCTATTTGTTGATCTACTGATTTATCTGTCTATTCGTCTATTTACATATGTGTTCATTCATTCATTCATTCATTCATTCAATCAATCATTCATTCAATCAATCAATCAATCAATCAATCAATCAATCAATCAATCAATCAATCAATCAATCAATCAATCAATCAATCAATCAAATCATGTCATTCAGATCATTTCATTCCATTCACATCATTTCATTTCATTCCACTCAATATTTTGTGTGTTTGTGTCTTTGTTCATCGATCTATTTCTCTATCCTGTTATGTATTATTTGTTTATATTTCTAGCATTGCTATTATTATCACACGGTATCAAATATCCCACTATGTTTCTGTGTTTTTTGAATTCTTACATGTTCTTTATTCTAATTTATCCTTCTGATTGTTTCTGTAATACTATCATTTTATTCTGCATGCATGCTTCCCAACGGAAGCAGATCCATCTGGATGACGGTCCTCTGCATCCACCGCCAGAGCATCACTATGGCAGGAGCCTCGGTAGTGGATTTTACTGACAATTGCGATTTCATGATTTTTGCTAGAAACACTTCTGGGATCAAATGACCCATGATTCCAATGATGATAATTCACTAAAACAAAACTGAATTCCGAAATCCATTAAAATCTCAGTCGGTCCGTTTTTTGGAGCAGCATTTCTCACCGGGTTCACGTCACTTCCCTCACCCCAAGCTACATCTGAGGACAATTGACAGCTGCAAGCGAGCACCGACTCCGTTGCCAGCAGCCGAAAGCAATGGACCTGTCAAAAAAAATGATGGGATGTTTTTCTCGATCGGTACGGAGAAATACAAACGGATGTCTCGATCTTCGAATCTAGAACATGGTGTCCCACAGGTTTCAGGAGAAACAAAAGAGGAAAATAAGCTATTTTGCTTCAAGAATCCAAGAACAGAAATCCAGGTTTCTTGCCAAAACGCTGGTGGAATCCAATTCTTTAACTCTGCAACTGCACGCGCCCACAAAAGCTCAGCCTTTCAAAAAAAAAACGCCATGCCAAAAGGAAAGGAGTCTTCCAACCGCCATTGTTCACTATGTTCTGACTTCCAACCTCTACCATACCTGTCACACATCTCAAGGACCCACTCAAAATCCTCAACATCTCTCACCTTCAACTCTCGCGGAAGTTGCGTCCATAGCATTCGTGGAAACGGAAACGGAAACGGAAACGGACACGTGAAGAAACATGAAGAAACTTGGTCAAACGTGAAGACCTGAGTTGACATGTCTCGTTGAGGTGGGGTGATGGCTGGAGTCCTGGAGGATGGCTTTTCAACGTCAAATGTCTGTGGCCCAAGAGATGGTCTATATGTGATGTCAAGTTTGCTGCTGTGAAAAAATTACAAGTCAAGACTATCTGCTTTTCTGCCTATCGTGCCTTCGGACTACCCAAGAAGGATTGCCAGACAACATTTTTCCAAGCAATCCGGGCACTCATTTGTAGGTTTCGCATGGTTTTTTGTGCAAAGAGAGGTGTCATGAAAATTTTTGTACCATGTCTCGTGGTTATGTTTTGCCAACTTTTTACCCTTCCTTTTGCCAACTTTGAGCAAAGCTGCAACAATTCCCTTCGGTGGTTGGAAGCTCGCTCTTCTCCAACAACACAAAATGGCTGTCATCCAATGATCCAATGATCCTCTAGACATCCCCATATGGGAACCAGTAACCATTACCATGATGAGTCACTGCAGCCCTTCAAAGTCCATCCCTTCCACCAATTTTTGGTCCATAACACGTGGCAAACGCTGCGAGCATTTGAACGGCCCCTCCTCAGCCTGGTTCCTGATGCTGTGAGCCTTTGAGCTCTGGCAATTTGTCTACGGTTGAAAGATGTTAAAAGAATCTCATTAAGACTTCTCAATTGTTTCAGATTTTTTTGGCATATCAATACTTGATTTTTTTTAGGTATTGACAGACCTGGACCTCCTAGATTGTCAAAGAATTTAAGATGTTCATTCACGCATCAAGGACACTGAAGCTTCCATTGCTTCAGAGAGAGCAGGTATGGCAGGGGTTGAAAGGTGTGTTGTGCCATGGCTGTGGCGGTTGGGGTTTCGGGATGTTTCGGGGTTGCGGGGATCCTTGCTCTCCACTGTGAACCCAAAATTTCAGCGCTTTTCGGTCACGCGTCACACATGAGAGCCAGGGGTGCTCCTTGGCTGTTTCCGAATGGAAAAAATCTGAGAAGTGGAGGGAGGGGAAGGATTTCATGGGCCTGGTGATGAAAGTTGATGGATGATGCAGTGAAATCTTGTGACGTCTTTTAAGTAAGAAACTACCGACGCTGACATGTGGGATCAATCGGATCAATTGTCAAACAATTATATATCCCACATTATCCCACCATTGGAAGATCAAGACTTCTGAAAGGTCTGCTTACTTCATGTTGAACTTGCCTCACTGTGGGATATCTTCAATTCTGCCTTCTCTCCCGTCTGAAGTGTGAAGCTACCTCGATTTTTTTTGCCAAAAGAAGTTTCTCCATCTTCCACCACGCAGACTGAAATTTTGTGCCAAGTCTCACTTCCCCTTCCAGCCCTTCCCCTTGAAGGGAAATCCACCCTTGCCACCCTTCATGCCAGCTGCCATATTCGCCATGGCAGATGCCATGCTGGCCATGGGATTCATTCCACCCATTGGTCCAGGATTCATCGGTCCCTTAGCAAAGCCTTTGGCAGCTCCTTTCGGTGCCACAGGAGCTCCTTTGCTCTCACCTTTTCCAGGACCTCGGGCGCTGAAAAACTAAGCACCTTTGAAACAAAAAATTAAAGTGATGGTCACTGCTACTGGACAAATACACCACAAAAAATATAAATATGTGATGTGGTTTCTCTTAATTGAGCTATGCAAGATTGAGCTCAAAACAAGTTCTGTCGTTTCAAGATGCTGAGACCTCTTTGCAGTGTCTTTAGTGTTGTGGGTATGCCAAACACAAGGCAGTGTTGTGAAAGCGGAACAAAATCCCAGCTCCAAATGTTCCATGGCGGGACTAAAATTGGTGAAGGAGTTTTATCAATCCATCTCCAAATTAACCACCTAGCCAGAACATCATAAAATGGACAAAAAATTCCATTTGTATTCAGTAAAATCCCAACCACCCTTCCAAACCCAGCCAAGGCACTGACAAATCCCACACCCTTTGGCCCGGGCGTCACACCATGGCCACCATGGAGGAATTTCAACTTGGCACTTTCGTCGCCCATGTCCACCAGCAGAGCACGGTGCCGCCGTCCCTCCTCGGCGATCTTCACGAAGACCTGGCAGAGTCACCCAGTGCACTGGTGACAAATTCCCTGCGAGAAATGACAATTTCGTGCATGACTAGTTGAGTCAAAAATACAAAATCTAGCACAACTATTTTCTAAAAAATAAAAAATCGAATGTCATGCGATCAAATTTACCACTTTACTAGTTCCTTCCTTTCAGAAGTAGAGTCTTCATTTCTTCCCAGGAAATTTTGTGAGAAATGCTCCCAGGCAAGCTTCAGTGTCTATGAAGTGCTCCACGAATGAGAACGGTGTTGGAAAAAATGGGCCCTTCAAAAACGAGGGAAATCTTCAACTTCAATGAACTACAATCACAACTCCATGGGAACAACCAAAAAAACTGGAAAACTGCAGTTCTGTCATCTTCCGTCATCTTCTTCCAATTCAATTTCAGTGATGTTTGACAGGTTCTATCCTCCCAGCCCACCTGAGGATACTCAATCTCTTCATCAAGCAAGGATTCCAAGACCTTCAGGTCACTTCCAGAGGTGGGAAGGGAAAACCCCAGAAAGTGCTGACAGTCGTGACCCCGGTTTCTCGTGGTGAAGTGGGGTATATAATTGTGTATAGTGCTTATGAAGCTGTAAAGGAAACCATGACCTGAACTGTGGAAAGACAATTGTTTCCACTGAACCATGATGGGGAAGCTGAAAAAGTATATGTTGAAGCATGGGGTGATGACTTTGTGTAAATCATCCATTTGCTTGGTGGCGATGCGAGGCAGTTGGAGCAATTTAAGGATACTAGTGAAATTCGAACATCGAAAAGATGGATGACATTGTTCGTGTCCCTTTTCATCTTGTTCTGGACGTTTTTTGATGTTGTATAGTTTCTCCGTTTCACACCTTTCTATCTTTCTAGCATTTCTCTTGGCATGTTTGTGACACCAGATTTGCGGAGGCCGGCCTTGTCCTTGTTGACGTAGACACAATCCTTCGCCAAGGCGACTAATTCTTCCTCGCTCTCCACGCCAAAGTTCTTGCAGGTTAACATCTTGCCATAGTAACGGTTGTAATAAAAGCCCATGTGCTCCAAGATGATACCTACCCATCAAAGGTTGCCGTGATATCGTGGGGAATGATCTGAAGGGTGATGTTCGGGATTTTTTGCGATTTGAACGTTGGCACAAGTGAAATTCAAAATGTTGACACAATGGCTAGGGCTGTCTTTTTTGGGCGGTCAAGGGAGCCAGCGGTCAGAAACTGAGAAACAGCAGATTGATGTTGAGTAAAGTACTGCTGACCTATGAAAAATCTGGATACCCTCTGATCTACCTGGCTATAGAAACTCCACCATGTTTAGAGGATGTTCCATTGCTTCATACTTTGTTCATGTTCGCTCAAGGGTTTCCACTGCATCTACGAGTGAAGCGGAGAAGGACTCGAAATTGGTGGTTGCAATTTGTGAACGTCCAGGTCCAACAACAAATTGACCAAATCCATGACAAAACTTTGAAAGTGATACTATGGATATGTGATGAAAATGGGTGAGGTATGTAGACAACATGTATGAATATGTTACGTACTTGTAACTTGTACATACAGATAGACTGGAAAGAAATGTTACAATCATGACACTTTGAGGTTGCATACCAACTTTGTTTCTGCTCCTTTTCACACCCAGCTTCATTAACCCCCTCTGCCTTTTCGATCAGGGTCGTCGCAATCCTTCTTGAAGGCATAGGTCAACAAGTGCAATTCAAAGCCTTAGGGTCCGGGTCTCCCACCCTTTTGTTGTCTGAGGAGACTTTGCAACCAGTGCTTATAGAAAGATATATCATTTACCCGGAACGCAGCCATAGCCTCTAGTTTAAAGTGGTTTCACCCAAGACCCAAGACGACATCTTTTCCGATCAAGACAAGGGCCCTGTATTTTGTCATGGTCTACAAATAGAATCTTATTTCCCATGCTCATCGCCTCCTCACTTTTTGGGAACAACCGGCGTGGGGAACTTCAAGACCAGTGGCACAAGGTCATCAAGGTCCAATCTTCAGCACCAAACTCTTTGTAAAGTGGCATGCCGCCACCAATGTCATCCACCTCCACGGCAAATTCCCCGAGGGGTCTTTTGGGTAAAGTTTCTTGCAGGTGGTATTGTCCTTTTAATTTCAGATTCACTTAGCAGTTATCCATGCCTTTGATGTCTTCATCCCTGATATGTATATACATATGTACTGTATCATAGATATGTAAATAAATATACACATATATATATATATACTTTCCCCTTAAAAAACGCTACCAGAGTGGGAATAGCTAGATAGCTTTGCATTCTTGCTGTCTATGTTGGTCCAAAACAACATGATCTCCTTCCTAGCTCTTTTTGCTCAAGCGGTTTGGGCGACAGATTTGGATCATGGCCCCAGTCACCCCAACTATCCCCTCGCCATTTTCGTTGAGAAGAATTACATGTTCATTTTGAGAAGATTCCCCAACATTTTCACAGGGTATTTATCCTTCAAAGGTTCTGACCCAACTGGTACTCACCTTCTCAGGTTTCCCCCTCTTTCCCCATCTCATCCCAGCCTCATCAACTCCAAAGATGTCCAGAGCATCAAAGTCAACAACCTGAAGAAATTCAGGTCGTTGACGCTGCATGTGTTCAAACCCCCACCCCGGTCACCTGGTCACCAGGAAAAAAAACACACACAAAAAACGCAGACCTCCTCTTCCTCTTCTTCTTCATCCACTTGCCTTGGATCAATCAGGTGTGGAGTTTGGGTATGTTTGCTTCATGGAAATGAGCAACTTCTTTGGCAAATGTTCCACGAAAGCTGAATTCTCAGGTCTCTTGGAGTGCTTCTCCAGAACACACCAGACTGAAAAAACTGAAAAATTATGGTACTTCACTTTTACTATGCTTCTTGGAGATCAAATCTATTGCACCTGGCATGACTCCCCAAGTGATACCTAGAATATGACTCATTTTGTAGCATCTTTAGCGTCGAATTTTCAGCAACCAAGTGCATTAAGAGATTGAGAATCAGATCCATATGCACTTTGGATCATGTACAAAGTACGACAACCAAGTCACATGGGATCCACCTTCTCTTCTTCTTCAGCCTGCAAAAAGGGCAATAAAACCATGAAAAAAGGAGCAAGTCGGAGTTGAACTTGAAAGTCTAACATGTCTAAACATTGTAACATTGTACAAGCAACATGCTTGGGCTGAAATTGATAGATACTTCTAATCAAACGTCGGGGCTATGGGTGTTGAACTGCTGCGATGAATTTCACCCAAACGCTTTGATTTCCCAGAATAAAGTTGGACACGAGACATGCTTGGAACCACCAAAATCACCTATAAAATTCTTCCGATACTTTGGGTTGCTGGTTTAGCTTCCGGATATTCATAACTGCCTCTTCAAGAGTAGCTTTTTTGACCCCAAGACTACCAGCACATCGCCAGCCTTGACTTCTTCCTCCTCCTTTGCCTCATCTTCTTCCTTCGCTTCAGCCTTTCACAATTCCACATTGTCACCATAACAAACACAAAGACTTCGGCCTCTGAAGATGCAATGCAAAACACCGCTATTTTGAGTTTAAAAAATATGCAATATGATTGATTTTGTGTGCAATGTGTCTTTCTGATATGATATGGGACGTGACATTAAATTTGATAAAGCAGATACTATGACTATGATGTTGTGTAACATGTGATCTATGATATGTCAGCTATGGCTATGACTATGACCTATTGACAATAAACATCAAACATCAAACACAGTCACTTCCTGTGTCGACGGATAGTTCAATGATTTGATGTCTTGCTTCCATCAAATCTCCAAGATCTCATCCAACAAAGCAGATCCAAGTTTCGTATCCCTTCACTGAACTTTCTGCAACTATTACTTTTTGTGTCAAAGAGTTGACAGAGAGTTGAGCACTGCAATTGCACCTTCTCCTGTTCCTTCTTGGCTTTTTCTGCTGCAGCTCTGGCCTCCGCCAATTTCAATGCTGCCTGCTTCTTCGATTCTTTTGCCCTCAAGGTCACATTCAGTCAGATGGAAGGATATGCCATTGATGTAGTCACGTGGTACATGTAGTCAAAAGTGAGTCACGTTCCATGTAATCAAACCAAAACAATTTGAAAAGAAACAACATGAGGTAGGGAATTGATGAATCTTGACAGATTCAAATTCAAATTACATCAAATGACCTTCCATTCGAACTGACGAATTACATTCCTGGTTAAATACACAACATCCCACACAACCGATTTGAGATGCAATTCTTCAAGTGAAGCTGTTCATCGACCTGGACCTACCAAGATCAACTGCTCACCTCCCAAAACTTCTGCGATCAACTGCTAACCAAGAAACGCTTTCTCAGCCGCTTTCTTTTGCATCTTGGTACGGTACTCATTTTGCTTTCCCTGCCAACCGTGGAAAAGCTTCTGCCAAGCTGCCCACTTGGTCTTGAACCACCTTGGGCCAGAGGTTGTGCAACAAAAAAGGGGATGAAACATCATGAAACGATAACCCCCAACTGTGAATGACATGACCCCCAAGATTCCCAAAATCCAGCCAACCCAATCAATCCAACTTAACTTGCCATGCAACTCGGAAGGTTTCAAGTCTTCCACGCGGCTGGTGAGTTTGCGTTCCATGATCCACTTTTGCAACACCTGTGTAGCAGCGGTTCCCTTCGCACTCCACTCGTACTCGATGTCATCAAAACCTTGCGAGCGGCCGAGTGCATCGTTCATATCATGGGCTTCAAATTCCCGCAGTTCTGGTTGAAGTTCATACTACATACATTTATCACCCACTTCCCACTTTCAAAACCTTGGTTCTCGCAGTTTTGGGGATGACTGACTGAATGAAGGAAGGAATGAATGAATGGTAACAAGATAGATCAACCAATCTAGGGCAATCCAAGCCATCATCATTCTAAGCGATTTACAAGATCTAATCAATGCTCAATCTCAGTAATCTCATCAATCAATGGATGAGCATTTTCTTCGCTATTCACCAATAAAACAAGATCCAAAGATATTTTGGGACTCTATCACCCGGGGTCCCGCCCCCAACTTGGAGCCTTCCTCCACATCTGGTAGGCTGAACTTGGTGAAGCCTCAGATTTTTCGAAAGTCGAGCGGTGACGTTTTCTTCGTTTCACAGCCGAGTGGCTGGTGTTCAGGAGGTGTTGCACGATGTCTGGTTGAGGTAACTTTCGGAATGCCATCTTCTTCTCCTGTCCGCTGCCCCCGAAGAAACTGGAATTGCTGGTTCACGTGTTCAGCTGGGAAAAGGCATTTTGGAAAAAAACATGCTAGTTTCTGATGGGCAATCTACGCAGGTGGGGAGGCAAAAATGGAATAAAGATGAATCAAGATAGTAAGTTGATGTAAGTTGCACAAGCATCAGGGTCTATTGTGGAATCGCAAAAAGGATTCAAAACTGTTGAGTATCATACTCCCTTGACCAACATGTTACATGTTGGAACATATTGCTTGTGGATCCTAAAGATATCACCCAACAAGATACAAAAACAGGGTTTTCGCAACCTGCACTTCTTTGGACTTATTTGTAACGCCGAGCTCCTGCGATCCCGTCCAACCACCGGTGTTTTGGTGTGCCTCCGGGGTGAGTTCTGCTTTTGGAGGTTCCTCTTCGACTTCCACTTCCTCGGCCTCTTCTTCTTCCACCTTTGACAAAACGTCAGATCCAAAGTGGTTGGTAAAAATGGTTGGTACACGACGTGTGGTTTTGGTAATATGATCTGTTGGCTTAAGAAAACGCAAAGGAACACAAACGCAAGCAAAGATTCGAACACTCCCATGATACTGCCTCGTTCCAAATAGAAAGGGTCTTTCATCTCGGATCAAAATTGAAGAACATAAGAACAGAAAGAAAATGAATTTAATTTGATAATTATGCGGGCCGTCTACTTTCACCCCACTTTAGACCGGTTTCACATGAAATGCTCGTACCCACATGAAATGTTTCTGGCGTCGTTTCATATTCCGATCCACTCCACTTTGTTCAAGAATTTGTTCAACTCACAACAGTATCCACGAGAATGATCAAAATCTCTCCCAAAAATAATGCTGATGACTGATGATCAAAAAGTTCTGCTTTCGTCTTTTCCCAGTTTCCCGCCTCCTCTTCCATCTCAACATCCTCCTGCCAACGCTTGGACGTGCTGTTTCCATTCAAATCAGGTTTATAATTTGCAAGTCTCTGGACCACCCCAAGTTGCTGGAAACTGTTGAAGAAAAAATGCACTTCGAGGAAATAAGGCTGCCCGCCCTTTTTCTAAAAGGTAAATCACATCTTCCCAATGGGACCAAAACGGAATGGGACATGAGACAGTTCCTGGGAAAATTGGTTCACAACTTTGAGCTCAACAACCTTCATCTCATCTCCAAAGATGATCCAACCAGGTCCCCGAATTTCATTCGCTAGGGATAGCAGGAGAGCGTTTGAAAATTGGACAGTGTGTATGTTCCATCTAATGAATGAAAAGCACATCAGAAAACAACTGTTTGGGTGTTCATCGTATTTCTGTTGATGACTTTGTTCAAACAACCTGCAGCCACGCAACCATTTTCCAGTGATATGTTCATGCGTTTTTTCCCTTTCCAACCGTTTCGAACCATCGCGGATGTCAACTATGTTCAAAGTGTAGGCCTATCGGTCCTTTATTGCCTGAAGAATGAAAGCTTACAAAACAAAAAAATACACAGCATAGGTACAACTATTTACTTTTCTTTAGAATTTTCGAAAGTGGTTGAGATCTCAAGCCCTCGGCTAGACCTTCACAAGAAGATACTTGTGAAGTGTGGTATGAGTTTCGGATGTGTAACCCAATGTAGTCTCATTTTTTATGTTCCGGGAGACTTGTAAGGATTCAACCAGTCCGGTCATTTTCGAGATCTTCCCAAGTCCTAAAACCACCCTATCCTTTGGGTGTTTTCGGTCTTATGAGGTCAGGAAAATCGAAAAATCTTTCCACTGCAGCACCTCTTTTGCTTCATCTTCTTCCTCAATCTCGCGACCCTCAGCCTCCGCTTTCTTCTTTTCAGCCTCCTTTTTGGCCTGACGATCATGGGTATATGTTGAAACATGGCGGAAAAAGTGTAAGGCGTTTTTTTTTTTTGGTGGCACACGATGTGGGATAAGATTGGGAAATTGAGTTCCTGAAAATTCATTGGTTTTAAAGGATAACAGGCCAACCCTTAAATCACCGTGGTCCTCCGGCCCAAAGTCCCTAAACAACACCGCCATGACGGTCCGCTACAAATGAGTCGTCATTTTGAAGCTACGGGATGCATTTCCGCCAGGGAGTTGGCTCGGATAGCCCAAGGATCTAGGACTTCGAATGGTGAGTGGATCTTGTCCCCTTGGAGCAGTGAAGAAATCTTGTTGTGGGCACCATCAAACCCCCCAAATCAACGAAAATCATCTATCCCAAGTTCAACTTGGGAAATGTTTCGCCTGAACTACTGGAGCATTCCAGCATTTTCATTTGACGTATCTAGATCATACTGTCAAAGGCTGGCCGAAGTGCGGAGATTCCTGATATTAGGTACTACCACCCAGGATTGGTTAGATCTAGTTTTGGGAGACACGTCCATGAAAACGGAAAGCTTGATCCTTCACAAAACAGGATGTAAAATGAAAGGGATTATCTAGAATAAGACTTAATAACTTTACATCAAACTCCTGGCTTAAAACTGCTCTACATCCTCGCCTTCTCTTGTGCTTTCTTCATCTCTTCAAGCTTCTTTTGTCTCTCCTACACAAGCACGGCGATACAGTGAGCTAAAACAATCAGAGAGTTTTCCATGAAAAGAACTCTTCTGCACTTGGTCTGCGACACCTCAGGATTGCCAACACAATTGTTGCATTCACATCAGGTTCTTCCAAAATACAAATGACATGGGGTTGCAATTCAGTCACACAAAACAACGGTTTAAAGTTGAAATTGCCAGGTTGAACCTCTGCTCTTTTGCCTTTCCTCCACTAACCAAAACAAACAGGAAAACCAAAAGGGGACCTTCATTTCATTGACCCCCAAAACGTAGGTTAAGTAAAGGGGCCGAAAATCAAGCAAACGCAGCTTGGATAAGCTCGGTACTTTTGAGGGGATCCCGGTAAACAAATATCACAACAAAAGTCTCTTGTGGTCAAAAACAGAATGATACAAATGGTGGATTTTCCATTGCCACTTTGGTTTACAGAAGGGTACCAGTGACGCTGTCCTTGTCAGCCTTTTTCTTTGCTTTCTCTGCTTCCTTTTGTTTCTTCTCAATGGCCTTCTTTCTGGCCGCCTGCATCAATGTCCAACTTCCCCAAGTCGCCCCAAGAAGCAAACTCAGCAGAGTTGACCATGAGTGATCCCATCAACAAGGTGGAAATTTTGAATAGTCCAAAATCATATCATTTTACCGTACTTTACGGTTGCTTCATCCAAACTCAGGTGATTCCAGGTAGTCACAAGACGTCATGCGACAAGGTGACTCGACAAGAGGCCATCTTAGCAAACAGGCAGTGTCTTCGTGGGGTTGTCTCGCGGGTTGTTTGGAGGTGTGTTTTGGTCGGTTTTTTTGTGTTCTTGTTGCTTTCTTGTTCTGCTCACACCTCTTCCTTCTCCTTCTTAAACTGGGCATCCATTTCTTCCTGCTTGTCTTTCAACATCAGCTCCTCTCTCCCCACAAGCCATCGACATGATCAATTTGAGGTGAAGTGTTTCTGGAAATTCTTCACCTGGAAATCCTGGAAATTATCTCAAATGTATGGTTATAGCTATTTTGAGGCACCCGGATTCTGATATACCAACATTCTTTGGAGGTCATGATGAAAACCCCAAGACCATTTCGAAACGTTGAAAATTATCATGTGTCATAATTTGGAATCATCCAGCGCAGCTGAAACATCCATTCATGAATTCAAAATGGATGACCATCAGGTTGCAGCACCATCTCAAGTTGCTCCACCCTAACCTTCCAGGAAACAGTGAAAAATGCAACACCTGCCACCCCAACGACTCGACTCCTGGTTCTTCTTTTTGAACTCCGCATCAGGGTTTCCCATCACTACGAAAGCCCGCTTCCTTAGATTCACTCAGCCAATCCTATTCAAAGTTGTATTTGATGCATGAAATATGATAAAATGCGTCGTATCGGTAGTAGAATTCCTCCCCTGATATGATAATTCATCAAAATGTTCATCTTCATTCCATGCTGAATCAGGCCAGTTTAGTCTCCTTCGTCCACCATCCACCCATGCGCCCAGGCACTTGAAGGAGGCGTCGAAGAAACGCGCTAAAGCCTCACCGCGGAAATCTTTGGTCAAATTGCCGCGGAGTTCCATCACGATGTAGTGCCTCGCTGCGACAAGGGTGCACGGGGATCATTGCTTAATATGCACGGTTACATGATCTAAGGGATAATCATCGTGGTTCATCAACCAGACAGAAAAAAAGCCTTTGAAACAAGTCGAGTTGGAATCATCCCCACATTGTAAAATCATGTGAAAATCAAAATGAAAGCTCCTTTTCAGCCCCGGCCTTTTCTGCAATGGCGCCATGCACTGAATCATCCTGTGCCAGAAAGGAATTAGGGTGGTTTCCAGTCTATCGCTGCTGGTGCTGCAATCACAAACGTTACTGGCAGTTGATCAAGCAGCCCATCTGCACTGACACATGCCTTTCGAGCAACTTCATGTAATCTTGTGAAAATGGTCCACCCCAATCGAAATTCGAAGTCGCAGCGGATATGCTCGTAGTGCCAATTGATGCAGTTGGACACATCTGGATCTTGATTCAAAAATATTTGGTTCAACTCTTCTCACAGTTTTCTGCGTTTTTTTGGCAGCCACTGGCACCATTATCACAGGGTTTTTCAGCTCAGCAAAACATTCCCACTGAAACAACCCTCTCCTGCGGATGCTCAAATCCTCCATGTCAGGGACGCCAAATCTCAGTTCTGGCTTGTCATTGCTGGAACTGACCTTGGGAGCCATGATCCCACTCTTCTCGGCCCAGTCCAAGATCATTCCTCGGAGCAGACTTCGGGTTGTCACAAGCAAAGGAGGGTTCAATTTCAATCCCCACTCACATGTATGCTCTTTGGTGGTTTATTTATGGCGTACAAGTTTGCGGGGACCCAGGATCCCTTCAGAAGAGATTGTTGTGTTTTTCGAAGAATCCAAACTGCTGCGGGAGATCTCAACCTATCTGGTCAATAAATAGAAGTCGTAGAAACGTACAAAGGAAAATACCAATCTTGTCGTCCATTTCGAGGACTGAGAAGTCACACAAAATCATAATCAATCCAAGATTTCGGACAGCCTTGCTGCAAATATACCGTATAACACACCCGGAACAGCTAACATGAAACCTAAAAATGCTTCCCATGGGAAAAAGATTACATTCGATTTGGAAAAACATCTAATCTACAAATCATCAAACTTTAGGGTTGTGAGTTTTCAGCGTCACATGTTAGTAGTGACAGCTTACCATCTGCACCAAGGATCGATCGGAAATCTCGGTGTAGTTGGGATGCTTCGATTTGTACAAATCCAACCAATCAAAGCCGCCCTGATCCTGTCAAGAGTTGCTGTAAAGCACATTGCGACAAATACTTATCTTGTCTTATCTCATGTTTGTTGAGAACTGAATGTATTCAAAGACCTGCCAAAAAACATGACCATCGTCATCAGGGACATCACCATCATCACCAGCAACCACTGGACGTCATCGTCATCGTCATGCTTGGAAGTATGGTAACAATAGTAGTGAAAATAATGATGTTCATGATGGTAGCAATGACGCTTCTAATCGCAAAAACAATGATAGTGTGATAATAATGATCTCTGACATGTGTTGTGACACCGGTTGGAGTTTTGGCATTTGAGAAAATGTTGAAAGCCATGGAACGACCCAAAGGTCGTTCACAAACCGACATTTCAATATAGATGTGGTCTTCCATGCTCTGTCTGATGCTTAGCAGGGAATGACCCCGATCATATCATTTGAAACCTCCTTGCAGCGCATCCCAACCTATCACTTTCTCCCAGCCCTTTGTGCTTATTTTGTTGGCACTTCAAATTTGGGGTATGGAACATTAATGAAGAGATGGAAATCCATTCTTATTGTATGTGATAGTGAAAGACCGAATCCAACCAAAAGAAGAAGAAGGGAACATCCCAACCAAGAACCTTAGTCTTGGTTAGTGTTACGTGTTAGTAAAATTTGCATATATGTATATGTACAGTGTGTATATATACATACATGTAGATATTAGCTATAGATAGATATCTATATATATATATATTTATAAAAATACAAATACAAATATACATACATTAATACATGTCTATACACATATGTCGACATATGTACACTATGATGCATAGTGTGGAATAATATTTCACTGCATTCCACGTCAACAGCATCGCCGCGTCACCGGCAGACAGCAGGGGAAGATCACTTCGAAGTCTGTCGTCCCATCCGCAGGGGTGACAGCACTGTGGCTGGCAATGGCATCCTGCGTGGCACGAGGCTATGTCGGCTATGCCTAAGGGGTGGAACTGTCAGCGGGAGCAGCAATCAGGTCCCAAATCAAATGAGTCAAATGGGTACATGTGCAGAAAATCATGGAAAACCTATGTCATTATTCAAACGTTGCATATTCGACAAATGAATGCAACAAAAAAATACAAAAGCTATCTTCAGCTATCTCAAAGATTTGATGCACCCTTCCTTTCAGGCGGATGGATCCAAATATCCCCGACGTCCTGAACCATGTTGCAGGTAAATGGCAAAGGTGCTTGACAACCCGAACCAAAATTCACGGCCACCGCCACGTTTCCTGGGCGAAACCAAGCATAATTGGGGTGCTGAGTAAACAACAAGTAGGACACTCCAACCATGGCAATGACCCTCTTGGATCAAGCTTGACTTTGCCGTTTTGGTGGTCAAAAACCGGCTGATGACGGAAATGATCTCATGAAAAGCCACGATATCAAAGTCAAATCTGATGGGAATCTGTGCCACACTCCCGTATCTTTCGTTTGCCTAGTGTCGGTAATTGATGGTAGGATACAAAGCCTTTCCATGCAAATTGTCTGGCAAAGGCTGCGGTTCACAGGCACGTTTGCCATCCTTGAAGAGACTAATGGTGTAGGCGTTGGGGCTGGCCCTCAGGAAAACAGCAAGCTGCAAAGGTGAGTTTGGTAGTACCAGTCAACCAAATCCCCCATTCCGCGTTTTCACCGGACCCAAAAGTACATGTATAAAGAATATGTTTTCACCCATTCCATGTTTCACCCAAAAATACCTGAATGTATAAAATGACTGTAGCCTCTGGGTCTAAGGCTATGTCCAGGGACAAGGGTGGTTAATCCCTTGTCGCTCAGATGACTGGCCGAGGGCTAGAAGGTGAAGAGATTTCAGGCTCCGAATGCAGAAGACGAGAAAAAACAACGACTTAGAAAAAAACAACTCGGCATTTTGTAGCACGTGCGGGGTGGAGATTTACAAGATGTGCAGCTCAAAATAACTGTCAATTTCTGGAAATCCTGCAGTTTATATTGAAAAAATTTGTCGATTCCAACTCTCGCAAAATTCCTACAAAGCCTTGATCTGACCTAAGCAACGTTTGAGAAGAAAAGGTGCGTTTGATTTTAGATCCGAATCCAAACATGACATCTTCTGGGCCAAGCATCTTGTCCAAGTTCAACAGAACGCCCAAGACGTTGCCCTTGCTGTATCTCGCCGGCAGTCCCAGGGACGTCCTCTTCTTGTCATGCATCAAGAAGCCTCGCATGAAATCGAGGGGTTGACACCACTTTGGATTCAATAGGTGAAAGCTGAAATTGGGCTTCAATGGATTGGCGCTCGCTTGACTGCTCTTGAGGCTTTTGTTCCAGCACTCAATGTTGACCCGAATATTGACAAAGAACTTGAACGGGAAAAGGTTACCAAATTCAAAAAAACGGTTTTGTGAAAAATGATCTCCGCGTCAGCGGGCACTGAAAATATGGGCCGTTGGTTCATCCACTAATCTAATAAAATACAAGAAATCATATGTATGTGTATATATATACATATATTTTCTTGCAGTATTTTCATCTAAGTAACATCAATAGATTGACCTCTAACATCTATACTCATTCACATCCATTTCAAATCATGCTTCACTGCTCCAAGGCAAATAGTTATTTTCCTATTGCATTCCCAATGATGTGCATTCCTCTACACTCCAGGGTCTTTGATCTGATATGGACCTTTACAATCCAATCAAGCACACTTTGATCCTCAACAATCTCAACCTTCCCATCCTTCTGTCTTGTCTCCCGCCTTCCATATCGAAGCAAACATCTGTGCTGCCATGGCCCATCAGCAGTGAAGACTGCGATGTGCTAAAGCCAAGTCTAAGCCTCAGTCAGTCAATTAGCAATGATTCCACCACATCGATGACCCAAAGACATCCAAAGGATTGCCATGTTTCCGCTTATAAAGACAGCATCCTTGACAAATCGTTGAAAATGGAGAGCTTGCCAAACCAACTAAGTCAGGAAAAAAATCCGAATGCCACTTGAACGTCAAGAACTTTCTACAAACCTCCTTAACATATACTAGATTACTAGATGGTCCGATGATGCTTTCAACCTCACAGAATGACAATCTTCATTGGAGATCTTGCCTAAAAGGCGTGAACTGTGTGAACGTTCCAACTTGTACGGTATGAATAAACTCCACTCCACATTTCTGCTCCCAACTCATCACATTTCTATCTCAACACCCATCCATTTCCTGCCATTCCATTCAGTTTCACCAGCACAAAAGCAGAAATTTGAAAATAGCGGTAAAACTTGAGGAATCCAAGTAGCACATGTTTGGGGCTGGGCTTTGGTCCATCCTCTGCTCTCTGGACCGTCTCCAAGATCTTCGCTTCGAACAAATATCTTCCTGCAACGACTTCATAGGGAAATGTTGACTTCTAGGGAAACGACTGGGGAAGAGGCCCCTACACATGGAAAAAGTTAAAGAATCTCAAGTTTTTTTAGAATCTTGGAAGACCCTGTATGTGAAAAATCGTGGAAAGTCGTGAGAAGTGATGACAAGATCATGACAATCTGGAAAATTTTCGAAAATCCATCATAAGCCATAGGCTTTAAAATTCGAACCAACCAAGCAACCCAACTGGAACCAACCACTCCGAGTCCTGACTTCAACCCCACGCTGGCCCTGGCACCAGCCAACAGATGTCGAATGCCACCATCTGTCAAGGGCATCAAGACAGGAGTGGCTCCCGAAGAAGAAACCATCACCTTCAGTTGTGCAGGTCAACAAAAACCTGAGAATCCTAAGGTCAATAATTAGTCTTCCACATGAATTCTTTTGGATTTCATTGGTCTATATATGTCTATATTACATTGGGAGGCCTTCTGGGAGGTGGGGATGGCGATGGTTCATCTCTCTTGCTTTTATCAATTAAACCACCACAGAACTTTTGGAGTGCACGACTATCCATACCACTGAAGGATTGAAGTCTCTAAGCCTTTTAGGCTTCCCATATTTTTCGTTGCATCGTCGCATCGTTTGGAGGTCATTAAGTGCTGAGGCCCTAAGGCTGGTGAATCGAAATCTCTCTAGTAGTTCAAGGACAATCATGGGAAGAAATCTATGAAAGTCGCGTTATTTGCTACCTTTATGTGGCAAGCTGAAATATCTCAAAAATTTGGGACTCAGGAATTTCAAATTGACTTGACATGACTTCACCATGTTTGATTTCCAAGTTGCATTCATGGTGGTGTCATTGGTGTGAAAGGCTACGGGCTCCTGCCGTCAGGGAGACCATTCGTAGCTGCTTGTGGACGGAAGCGTCTGGAGGTGTAAGGTTGAAGACATCTTCATATTCCGCCCTCGACCCCCAAAAGCATTACAAAAGAATATGAGTACAAACCAATCTTGTGAGATGCCTCAATGGCTTCCGTTCTTTTTCAAACCTTGTCAGCCACCTTTTACTCCGACTCTGTTGGAGCGTTGTCTGAGGCTCCTTCAACTTTTGGCCCGTTGTCTTTGGAGCATCTTTTTCCTTCTCCTCAGGTTCAGCTACTTTCTCGGCATCATCCTGGCATGGCCCCAGGATAACAAGATGCACTGTACAACTGTACCTTAAAACGGGATGAATTGTCTGGGTCACCAAGGTGATGCCACTGACTATACTCTTGTCAAGCAGTAGGATGAACACACGTGAAGATATTCATCTGACCGCTCATTCGGGAAGAGAGATTCAAAATCTCAAACAACTCCTGCAATCAACTTTCAGTTCTTTCCCCAGAGCGCCAAAATGCCTTTCTATGTTTTTTTTCAATCTTTTGGATCTTTTCCTGTCTTTTTCTCCCCCCTGAAAGGGCAGGTTGTCCCTGTCCTCAGTTTTCTGCTTCTTAGCCGCGGGCTCCACCACTTCCGCCATGCCTCTTTTTTCGCCCCTGGGCGCTGCTCACGCGCTTTGGCCGTTTCCCTTTTTTCTGCTCTGAGCCGGTGCAACGATCATGTAACCATGTAGGTTGAAAGGTAAAAAGGTGTAAGGATACAACATGGGCATGATTCGAGATGGGTCCGTTTCATCTGAAATCTTTCAAGTATATAAATGTGCATCTATGACTTCAAATCATTGGAAAGACTCTGGTCGATACTCGGCCCACAATTGCAGAAATCGAAAATTTGAGCTCTTTCACCCTCTACACTCTTTGGGTTTAGAGTAAGTAAAAAATAGGAAGGGACAACTGTCTTTCATAATTCAAAGGTCACAGGTTCAGCACTCGACATCATGTTCCTGATGTCTAGATGTTCATCCTTGGTACGCGTCGCCTACCAACCATGTCATCTTCCTGGTGGTCACTCTTAATAGAAAAGACCCGCCAGAGACATCGCTTTGGTTCAAATCATTCTGACCTGTCGACAGTTTCTATTGTGGGTCGTTGCATCCCCAATTCTCCGCAGCTCTTCTCCCTTTTTGTCAGCGGGTGGAGCATTCGAGCGTTTGGGGCCATCCTGTCGACACGGACGCCTGGTGAGGATGGAAAGGCTATTACGTCTGGATAGAAAAACGGAAATGGCGAGCTAAACCTTCCGTCCGTTGGGGTTCGAACGATGTTCCCAGCTGTGTTAAATTGCTCCTACCTATGTTGCAAAACCCCAACAACCTGGGACGACAAAATTGACCAGAATGCAAAATCATGCAGAGTGCACGCAGGAAAGGAAACACAAAACGCTTGTTCAATGACAAATGACTTGTCAGGCGTTTTGTTCGCGAGGGCTCAGAAGCAAACGAGCGAACCAGGCAAAGGTTACACAGCAAAAGCAGGTCCCACGAAGAAATTGCCTAATTGATTGACTTTAAGAGGATCATCGTGGGACGATCTTCTTAAGGGCAATTGCCAAATGCTTACCGACTTCGTCTAGCTCCCCAACAACAAACACGGATTTCGTGCAGATGCAGCCATTGTCCAAATTCTGAACTCCTGAATAATGGGTTGGATGTTTTTTTTGCCCGCCCTGCCCCCCCCCAACCGCAGTCATAAACACATAAACCTAAAGATCCCTCCAAACTTGGAGCTATCATTGCGATGAAGATAGAGAAGCTGATGATGCTGATGATGATGATGATGATGATGATGATGATGATGATGATGATGATGATGATGATGATGGTGGTGGTGACGGTGATGATCAATGATGAATGTTGAACGATGAAGGCTGAATGATGATAAGAATGCTGATTGTCCTGAGGACATGCCTTTCTGCCCACCCTTCCCCATCTTATCGGCCTCTTGGTCTCGGCATCAATGTCATCTGCCCTTGCAACGGCGGAAAGCTGAGGAGCCACTTGGGACCATTTCCGGTTGGTGTCCTTCCTTGGGAACTTATCCAACACTTTGTGAAGCATTTGCAGGGCAAATTTGGGGGATCTATTTCACATAAAATAGATGTGGATATTTTGTGGTCCACCAAGAAAACGCAAACGCAGGAAAGTTTACATATCCTTAAAGTTTTAAAGTCATGGGATGTCATGGGCATCTAGAATCTAGAAAACGCCATCTTCCATGTCTTTGGATTATAAAAGTCTGCAAGAAAGACAACCCGCACCTAAAAATCGACAAGAATCACCGTCTTCCTATCCTAACGACTTCCCATCCGGTTCCTGCATCCCGGCATGAAGCAAGGTCTCGGTCGGCATCGATTCAACAGTTCAATGGTTCAAGATCGATGATGTTGATAATTTGATCAACGAGTTGTGACGAAATGTGTTGTTTATGTAAATATGTCATATAAATTCATATAATACAGTTTAATGTAATATCTTTAACTGGCATACAAATAGACAAGAGTCAACCTTGAAAAGTTGTGTGAAATCAAGAAAACATCCTGACACTGATACAGTTGGCTGGCAGTTAGCGTCACAAAGATTCTTTTCAAGTTATTTGGTTTAACATCGACATCTACTTCGGGTCACCCGCCAAATCTTTTCCACTTCATACAACTTGCTTCCAAGGGTTAGAGGTGAAAAGAAAAAAAACTAAAATCGAGGTGGCTCTGGAAAACGGCCTCCGGTAGGAACTTTTGGAAAATCTTCTGTAAAATTTTGGATCTTATAATTCAGTGCATTCCTTCGACCCAACAAGAACATGAAGATTATTCAAACTGAAGCACCTGTGAATCTCGCACGTCCACTCGTTTGAAAGCATTAAATGCAGCCTGAAACGAGGAAGTATCGATGCTTCGGAAATATGAGAACACTTCAAGGGATCCTGACACTGGCACAAGTTCATTTCGGTAAAATGGGGCGACTTGTCCACCAGTTGATAGCCAGCCGCATTTTGCCTCTGCATCACCCTATTCCGCGCCCTGTCTTTTGTGAAGTTCTTCTTTTTCTTTTTTGGAGATGATATAATTCTCCCATTTTCCGTGGCTCCTCTTTTAAGCCTAGCCTAGCCAGGTAACCAAAATACGCCGAACTTCACCCGAACAAAGTTCGCGAAATTTGCAGCAAAGATACTTCCTGAAGCATTGCGGAGTATTGCGCCTCGGCCCGCGAATTCTAGGCCCGTCCTGCCCCCCCCCGGCCCAGAGCCATTTGGATCTGTCTGAATGTGCCAGCAAGAGGATGATTTATCATGATATGTCGAGACTGACAATGACTGAAACAGAAGCATTACTACTGTTGATGGCTGAACTGCGGCTGTATACAAACCGGTAATTCACGAGATAAACTGCCCATCAGGTGGTGCAGGATTTCAGCCATTGAATGGTGATTAGAGGAAAATAGGTTTTGCCCTGACACTCCCTGATTTGTGAACTATCACCAAAAATATCAGTAACACCCAAGCTGGGATGACAACACCCATACCATCCCATACGCCACTTGGAAGAATCCACACGCTCGACTTAAACCGATCCATGGTTATGATGCTTCAGAGGTCTTCAACTGAGCCAACCCTACCATCGTCTCAGGATTCCCGAGCCCTGCAGCCCTCGGTGTGGCAGGAAGTGGCGGGAACCGGACTCCCAAGATAGAGGGATGAGGTAATCACCGGTGATTCTTGTAGTGCAGCATGCCAAACACAACTTCAGTTTTCTCCACCTTACAAAGAGTCACAACTCTTCAGTGCAACATCTTTGCCGCTGGACCATCTCCTTCCAAACCAGTGGGATTTCCGACATTTCCGGATTGGACAAGATCTCTTGAACGAGGCCCTGAGTCAGCATTGGCTGCGGATACTTTTTGGGGGGGGTTCTGTACCCATCACAAGGGCATTCAACCAACCATTACGAAATGACTAAAGCATACTGAATGTAAATTCCTGACGTCAAACGTGTGACATGTACTGACATGTGGGAATCGTAGAACAAACAGTACGGGTGTATAAGCCGGTTACTGGAGGGATGACCACTCCTTGTAGCGATCTTTGTTCGTGGCACATGGCCATGGGGGTGCTATGGGGTGCTGGAGAAGCTATAGCAACATGGGTAGGTATGAAGCGAAGCTTGCGAAGAAGGATGAAGCTGTGAACAGGTTTGGAACGTTCCCCACTTTTTTGGTCTCTCCAACCATCCTGCTTCAGTGGACAAGCGCCCAGTGGAAGATGACGTAAGGTGCTTGTGTCCGAAACGATATGTGCGATTGCATGTTCGAGTGCCACCTTTCATTAGCGCTTGGAGGGAGAGGGAGCCAAGCAACAAACAAAACTGCAAAGGAAAGGTGCGAAATTCAAGAGTCTTACTAAAGTCCCAAAGCTAAAACATCCGTGTGATTTCGGGCACTTTACTAACTTTAAGACACGAGAAGGTGTTCCCACACGCAGGTTCATCTTGTTGATTCGGTATTGCAAACTGAGCTGCTTGGTTGTATCTTCCACCCCCCAAAACAAAAGAGAAAAAGTGGATATTGGGAATTCTTGCCATCCGAGTGAGATGTCGAGAAAGTTGTGACGCTAGAACTTTCTCGACCCCAACAGTCATCTCAGGGCTTCCCTGACGGGATTTTCACGCATCATCTTTTCCATGATCGCCGGAAACGCTTCCGGACTGGGGCCACCTAAGTCAGGCGAGGTCTCGACTCTCCACACGTGAAATTGATATCCCGAGTTGCCATATTTAAAATCATTGCAAATAGCTGTAGGTAGTACTTTCTTATACCTTTGTCCAAAACCATGTTCAGTCCTGCATGCACGTTCAATTGGCAGGGGTGTACAATACGCACTTTTTCCGAAGAAGTTCTTTGACGTGGCTTTTTGAGAGGGAACTGTGAAGCACTAACAATCATCCACTGCTTCAAAAGGAGCAAGCATTCCTGAAGCGAACATCAAAAAACCATCCATCTCAGCAAAACTCAAGTTTCACCTCCAAAATTGTGCAACAATTAGGACGGATTACAAAAAAGATTCACAGAGATCGACAATCAACAACCAACAATTAATCTGGTCCAAGAATATCTCACCCTGAAGATTACAGCAAAAAAATATGATTTAGCGTCAAACAACAACCGCCATCGCAACTGAAACTGTCTGAGTTCCGACGTGGCATGTCTTGCATCTTGCTGACCTCAGTATGGATTTGCCATGCCCGCTGCAAGGAAAAAACATCCTTCAAACCAAGAGGCTGATGATGCCACTAAAGATAGGGTGGCCGTGCCACATCCCACACAAAAGAATGATAAGAATGCCTTTCCTTTAGGTCCCAGTTTGTCAATGTTGAAGCATGTGCTGACGAAAGAAAAGCTTCGTCAAGTGAAGCAGCAAAAATCCTTCCTACTCACTGCCTGAGAGAGGCACTAAGTAGCTCCCCGGAAATCGGAACTGAACCTGTATATATATATCCATATATTATACTAGTATAATATCCATGTGTATCCGCCTTCTCCCGCACCTCTTCAGCGCTCAATCTCTGACAAAGGCGTCGTCCATCACGGCTGCTGTGGGTGAAGGCCTTGGACCAAAACGTGGTCGAAGCATGTCGAAGCCCTTTTGGGATTTTACCCCACTTAAAGCTTCGAATACACAGGTTGTTGTCCTGTTGTTACCTCTCTACTTGCCAACCACCATAAGGAACAAAGGAGTTGCCTCTTTGGCAACAATGTCTTTGTTTCTGACCAAACAGCTTCGTCAAACTAGGCTTTCAATTTGAGCCGATCTGAACCAATCTTCACGGGTTTTCAGGTCAAGGCCTTTCAATACAAGCAGTCTGAACAGCATCCCTTCGGATTACATCAGTGTTTCCCACATCATTGTCAGATCCAATTAAAACCAGCAAAATGAAAATGAAAGTACCATTGTCTCTTTTCAACTGTCATTGGAATTCATCGAGCTTTTTTCAATTGAGTTGGTTAGCCCATGCGTTAGCCCATCATCTTCACACCTTTCAATCCCATCCCTTGAGGTCTCGGCCCATCCACGCCCATCGGCCAATTTGAGATACGTTTGCTCTTCGTCTGTTGTCACCACCTCACTCACTGGAAAGACCTGCAGGCCACGGAAGTTCTCGGACGCATTTCCTGGCTAACCCTCTCGTAAAGTCATTTTGCATGGGAGGGGATGATTTCTTTTAGTGCTGTGCGGATGTGTCGCACATGGTGACCAGGTTTAGGATCGAATAGTTCTTGACGGGTGATTACCAGTTCAAGCTCAACTACACGATGGCGTTGCGCCAATGTGAAACAAACCCGCTTGATTCTCTCCCATAGACCTCCAGTTCTATGCGATCATTTCCCAGGACCATCCAAGCAAAAACTCCCAACCCTCAAATTTTACTTCGTGCCTCAAGCCTCTGAATAAACAAAATCATAGAACTTGTTTCATTGGACCTGCTTCCTCTTCCGTGCAAAGACCCTACGGTTCTGCACGGGCCTCCATGGGCGACAACTGCATCCCCGTCCGGGCAGAGTTGACGTCCGGCCTCGGTTTTTCTTGATAAATATCAATTTAGATATACAGAGATATATTTAGAATATATATATATATATACATATATATTTAGATTCATAGTTCAATATGCAGTATATAATATGCAAATATCTAAGGTGTAGATTCTAGATTCGGGCTAGTTTACATCTATCTCCAGCCTGCATTGGAAAGGATGGTGACCCGGGGCTGCAGACCCTGATCGAACTCCGATGTACGCACCTTTCGGATCACAGACCTTTCGATCACGGTGGGTGTCATGTTGGTGTCACGTTGCTTTTGGGCTTCAAGGGCCTTGGAAGAATAGACACTTACAGTATACGTTCAAAGACTTTCAACATCTACATGGTCCAAAAAGGTATCAAAGACACTGCTGAAGATGGAGAGTGTACAAATAAAATCAGGCATTGTGTGGAAACGCAAGCGTTGGAAAAGCTGGCTTCAAACACCGGGAGGTTGAAGATGGATATGTAATCTCCCCATGGGGTCAGAACGTCTTTTCACATGCAATTACAAATGTTTCAAAGCTAAAATAAATAAAGGTGGATGATGCCCACACGCCACAACTCCAAGCTATGCTTGGAGTTTGAATTTTCAGTGCAGGATTCAGGGATTTTACTTCCAGGACTTCATGCTGTGGAGTCTTATGTTGCGGTGACTTCAGGTGCAACTAACATGAGAGCCTTCCGCCCCCCAAAACGAAACTTATCTTCTTCTAACCATGACTTTTGAATTGATCAGTCTCCAAACCCTGGGTGGTGGCTTTATGCAAAAGGTCTTCAATTCAAAGCTCAAATATCTCAAATCAACACCCCGCCATTTCGCATCCTGCACACCTGGTAGAACATGCCTTTCGGAAAGTCATCTCCATTGGCCATAGCCTTGCTCCGATCCCAAGAAGTCCAACAGATTTGGCAGGACAAAGCCATATGCCCCGATCCCTCCCAAAAAATGAGTTCCTCCTCCTCGCCATCATCATGGAGTAGGTACCTGGCAACATCAATGCCAAGGTTTCACGCAAAACGCAAGTTCGAAGAAGAGCGGCGGTTTCTTCAAGGCGCACCAAAGCAAGCCAGCTGCCGCCGCCGTGCCGCCAGCTAGACACAGTACCTGGACATTAGAAAACTTAAATTCCTCCCAGGAGAATCTATGCTGATGCTCCACGGCGTTTGTGCGGCAAGCCAAGCGCACGCCATCACAAGATGCGTCTTTGATGCAACATTTTTAAGCATGAAACCAAAGCAAAAACCATCTCAAGAAATCTGGAGATGTCAAGATTTCCACCAAATAAACACCACGAGGACATATCATAAACATCATTTTTCAACCGTTCCTCACCATGGTTGAGGGCCTATCCTCCATGGACCATCCAAATGGGCGCACCTTGGTCCAATCGATTTCCCACTGAGCAAAGTCGCCTGGAAACATCCGAGACGCAGCGATCGTTCACCCCGGGGCATCCAAACCGTCAATGTTCTGGAATCTCAACTGCGCTATGATATCTACAAGGATACATTTTTTAAATATATCATATACAGATACATGTGTATAATTACATATATATATATACATGATGCCGCTCCAACAACTGGCTTGATTCGGCTTGATGAACATCTCTGCAAATGATCAATTTGATCAATTTGATCAATGCACGAATGCACGATTCAACCGTCGGAGGTTGAGAGGTTGTCGGTTGAAGCCTCCAGACTTGCCGAGCTTTTGCACCAACGACATCAACGACATCCGGCGTAGAGCTTTTAGCCTAGGGGGAGGACCGGGGGACCGGGAGTGGTTCGGAAAGAATAAAACGGAGAGTGGTTCGGAGTGTAGGTGAAGCTTTAGATGAAACCATGAACTTAGCATATATGTGTATAGAAATGTTACAGGGGTTGCCGCAGCGTTTGATGTTAAAAGCCACAAATGTTTCCAACAAAAACACCTCACAGACTGCTCAACCATGTCGTCTGCTGACAAAAACCGGTGTTCGCATAGACCTCGTTTTAGAAGCTATCTGAATTCGAGATATAAGATATATATTTTTCTTAATGTCTTTTTTGCTGAAATCACCTACATACTATTCGTTTACCCCTCGGGTAGGTGGATGGAAAATCCAGAATGAGTGTGCACAATGTATTTCCAATGTTCGGGAAACAGGAATGTGCTTTGTCGACCAATGGGTATTTCATTGTAGTCTGAAAGTTGATGCGTTCAAAGAAGTATCTAAATCCCGTGAAATTGCGAAATTGTGAAGATATCAATGTATCAATCTTCAATTTTCGGGGGAGTAATGATCTTTGGTCAGTGTACAAAGGGTACAAACTTGAAGTTGACAACCCACCGACCATCCGACCCACCTTGTTCAGCACCCTAAACACATGTCCTGGTGCTTGGAACCACCAGAGCTTCAAAATTGCTGCGTCGCCAATTGCAGGCTGAAAGTCTCAAACAAAACTCTGGGTGATGACAGCGGGGTGATTGGAATTTCCTAGAACCTAGGGTGTACAAGTGATGTTTTTTCTCTAACTCCAAATCTCACATTTCACCATATAAAAACCCCTTGTGATGGGTCATCTTGGCAGGATTTCCCGATCGAATCTTTTTCTTGGCAATTTATGCCCCACAGCTTCCAAAAAACGTGCCTCCAGACTTGGGTCGGACCCCAAATAAACCATTGTAAACTGCTCATGTTGATCTTTTGGTCCGGTGGGGCCCTGTTTTTGTACATTTTCGGACTTGGGCGTCTGTTCCTTTCATGTTTCCTTCTTCAACATCTTCATTGCTTTTTTCCTTTCAGGTTTCCTTTCCAGGCTTCTTTTGGTTTCATTTTCCTGTTTCCGGGTTTCTTTTCCTTCGATCCTTTCTTTTTCGGGCGTCTCTTGCTTTCAATCTGATCTTCAGGGCGCTGTCCACCAAAAAAAGAATTGCTTGCAGCATTACTTTAACATGGTCTTTGATCAGTTAACATTTTGCGCCAGAAATGCTTCAAAAAGTGGCACAAAACCCCAGTAAGTACCTTTCTATGATATGTATTGGTACTCTATTGATATGTATTGTATGTTTTCACCATTTTCACCTGTTGAGTAGTTCTAGAAGCACCAGGGCAAACGGGTACAATAGATGTTGTTTCGGTCATCAACTTGGCTTTTTCGCCGTTTGTACTAGCAAAAATGAAAATCGTGGGGGTTTGACCGAGGCGCTCAACCTGTGTGCGAACTGGATCTAAATACCGCGAGAACAAACAAAGAGTCAAATGTTGTTGAAAAAGGTCATCATTTTGGATCGCCGTGCAACCTTTTTAGTATCAATCTTTTTTAGTCCTTAAGTCATTTGTCGTTTCCCTTCAAATCTGACATTGGTTATGAAATCTGTCACCCCAGTGGGAAAGGGATGCTTTTTGCGAATGACCTGGGTAACCGAGAAGCACCTCGGATCAGGGGCATTAACAGCTACGGGCCGGGCATCTCGCAGCTTGCAAGATGCCAACTTGGCCACATTCTGCGTGCTGTGACTTCGCCACGGCCGAGATTTGAAAATGGGAGCACAGAAAGGAAGAAATCGAAGAACCACCACGATCAACCTTTAAAAGCCACATAACTCCTTATAAAACCATCTTGCAATATGCAGAATAGCGGGAAAATGATCTGACAAGTGAAAGTACATTTGCAGAGATTTTTTGGTGTTCCAAACAATTCCAGTATAGATATAAATTCAGCATCAGGACATGGATTGAAACCATTCTAGAAGACCCCGTCTTCGTGCTCCAGGGTTGCTGTGTTGCAACATTCCAAGTGGACTCAGCTGGTCGACACCGCTACACCTGGCAGTTGTGATGGTAAAACTTATGCTTGCACCATAGCTCTCCACACCATCAGCACGGAGAAACTCCAAGTCGAGAATGACCAAGTGAAAGTCAATTTTTAAACTAGAATTCCGAAATCATAGAAACATGTAGAATGTGGAAACTAAGCGTTGCACAATTCATCTCACTTGTGCGCTTCAAACGAATCTCAAGTTGAACCACTACATCTGGCTTTTGAATGCTTTTGGATGGAGGTTCGCATTGAAGAGATCCTTTCAACTGTTGAGGTTGTTTGGAAAGTCGGGATGTTAGCTGCGAATGTGGAAGCTTCTCTCTGAAACGAAAGTTTGGAGCCTCGTTCATCAAGGCCAACTTTGCACGCGGCGTTCGCGCACTGTAAGGCAAGCCTCCTGTTGATGCTGTCGTTGAAATTCACCAAATCCAAGACCCAGAGAGTGTCACTCAAAACCATCCCACATCACCCCATTTTGTTTCATTGCAGGCCTCCATGTCCTCTGAACCTGATGGCAAAAAGAGTCACGTGAACGGCTTTCAAGGAGTACATCCCCAGATTGTCCCCCCAGAAGTCCCGAGATGCAGTCTTCATCATACACATCTAACCGGTTCATCATGCTATCCAAAATGCATGGTTGGATTTCAATGTCCTTCCTTGTTTTACAGCCAGCCACAACATTGATTTGCCAGGCTTCAAGGTGCATTTTCAGCTCACAAAACACGAACACATCAAATACAATCAATTGTCATCTACAGTAGCCTTATCTTTGAGAAAACCTGGTTGGCCACATCCAACTGCTCAAAAACAATACTATCCCCAACAGAAAAAAAAATATACTTGGCAAAAAACCCGGCCGCCTTGCCATTCCACCCAAAAAATGACCACTTGCAATGTCAGCAACAAGTCATCTACACGCATTAAACAAACCACCGAGTCGCAACAGGTCATCCAAGGTCGGCTTTAACAATTTGGGCACCACAGGAACCTCAGGGTGACTGTCGTTGCTGGTCGTGGTGCAATTGGGCACGTCTCAAAACTTGTGGCCCGTGGCTCGTTGCACTCAAGAGCAAAACCACAAGAAACACATAGATACAAAAAAATGTACAAAAAAAAGTACAAAAAAGCAAGAATTCAAGAGTATCGTACGTAATCTTACGTTTTCAATAAAGTTGACTGTCATCCGTCATCACTGCCCCAACCGAATGTCAGAAAAGTGGCTTCGCACCACAAAAACCTACCGAACCTATGTATTATACGCTTGAAAACGAAGTGAGATGTCTCGGTCCAGCCTGAGCTGTGACCGTCTGGACCAGCTCTGGGACCTCAACCAGCTCCATCTCCATCTGCGGTGAGGCTCCAAGTGGAAAAATGTGGAATAGACATCCCAAGTCATCCCTAAAAGTTCCCCAAATTCAAAAATTCATTACTTTCCACCATATATATCCAGGGGCACTTCTTCCACAGCTACCAACTTTGGGTCATGAATCGGACGTGGTTTGCACATCAGTCACATCAACATCTTTGGACTGTCTTACTTCACAAACCCAGGAAATTGCCTTGGATCAACATCTGCAATTTCTCAATGTGTCATTTGTAACATCTCCCATGCTAGCATTCCAACCAAAATTGAAACAGGCACCATCCCTCTTACACTCTGCCGCCTCCTGGTTGGATGGCATGGAAATGGGAGGCAGGCGAAATGGTGAAGCCTGTGAACAGGATCCGCAACATGCCTGTGGAGTCTACATGCAGGTGCACATACACGTTGTGTATCTGCCGCTTAGGACATCTCATACGAAAAATGATACACTAAAACATGAACCCGCAGCAAAAAGTGATGTCTCCTGTCAATACACTTTTTCACTTGCGCGCTCTGAGAAAGTATTCCTATCGTTCTTTCCTATCGTTCTTTACCACTCAAAGACGCCCTGCAAGGCGTCAGCGTGAAATGGCCCTCAATCATCATCATCAAACTCCGGAAGCACCCATTGCAAGTCGTTGACACGGCCGGACACAGGCATCGCAAACGTTGCACACAGCATTACCAGATCGAGTTGGACTTCTCGAAATCAACGTCTTGATTTATTGCTTCCAGCGCCGAGACCAGGAGCCCTTCCCTTGCCCTTTCTCAGAGGTTGAATTTCGATAGCCTTTCCCTGCTTGATGATTGACACTCACAGGCCTCGAAGCTTGATCACTACTGGTGGTAAAGAAAATGTTGATGGACACCCTGGATTGACTGGATTTCGTTTTCTGCGCTGGCACCCCATGCCGCTCACCGTCCAAGACCAAAATATCTCCATGTCTCATCATGACCCGTTGGACCTCAACAGTCACCTCCCGGTCCGCACCCAGAGAAAGAGTGAGTTGGCGACAGTCATGGACGTGATTGGGACACGCATCCTCACCATCCTCGTATAAGCACAAAAACGCTTGCAACGGAAGAACCTGACTAGTTGGATTGCTTGATTGCAAGTGACCTACCAATTTCTGGATCAAACCCTGAGCAAATTGCAGATGTGCTGGTGGCGCCGCAAATGGATCCCCATTAAAGGTGTAGGATCCGTCACACATTCGCCGTGCCGTTCGGGTTTGTAGTTCTCGCCAGCCGGGACTTTCCAGGAAGTTGGCGAAAGCTTCATCCAGCTCGGCAACGGTGGCCAAGCCAGCAGTGACAGCATTCAAAACCGCCATGCCTGAGCCAAAAGGTCACCACCTGAGCCAAGAATCCAATGGACAACTGTGTGGTTATACACACTTTAGCCGGTTGATGGTTGAGCCTCACTTGAAAAAGTCATGCAAGTTTGAAATCAATGGCTTTGACTCTGACTTTGATCTGCCAAGATTTGCAAAGTTATTGATTCTTCAGTTCTTACATCCCTTCCCGGGCTTGACATCTGCATGTGTTCCCAACCTTGTGGACATCCCGACGATTTGGGACCTAGCAGCTTGGTGAGTTTGGCATCCGATTCATCGGTCATGAGTGCAACTTCGTAGATTAGTCCAACTTTGGTGATTTGAAGTCTTTGCGCGCATGGGAGGAGGATAAAACTATGTATATATATATATATATACGTATTTTAAATGTATACAGATATATGTATATATGTTCATTTATATCATGTATAATGTATATATCTATATGCATGTGTATGTGTGTGGTAATTAAAAATCTATATAACTGCGTGATATCCACATGCAAATGGTATACCGAGATCCTAGCCGAAATATGTATATAAATATATATGTTAGTTTATTTACATCCCTGGAATGCCGCCCCCGCAGACTCCATGTTCTTGGTGCCTCCGGTGGCGGCTCCCGTTGCCTCGCCAGGGTGTTCGAGCAAAACTCGCTCCTCTTGGCTCCAAAGTGCAGCTTTACCCCCACCCTTAAGCATCCACAAGCGACACCGCAGCCAAGGGGCTTCATGAAAAAGCGAAGGCAGAAGTCCGGCCCCTCCAAGCGCTCCAACTTTGCCACGGGTGGTGGTGCAGGGCATACCATGTGCCTGGCAGGGTGCTGCCTAGTTGGCCTATCATGGAAAAGAGGTCAAAATGGCAAAGACATGTAGGTTCTATCTAGCACATTGTAAAAAGGGCCTCAAATGGTTCGAAGCTATGCAAAGGTGGTGTTCTTTAAACAAATGTGTGATGATGCATCGCATGCTGTGCAAATAAAGGATGAGAAAGAAAACATGACTCATCTTACTCATCTCAAGGACCTTCTGGGAAAATCTGTGAAGTCGCACGAAGCCGAGGTTCATGCCTCCTTTTTCCCTCAACCCGATGCTTCAGAGTACAACTGAACCCCCTTTTTGCATGGCTAGCATGGACCAATGACTTGTTCATCTTAGATTCAACAAGGTTTTCTTCAAAAAAACATCCTGCGATCTTCCACATCAGACATTTCCCTCCTGGCCCCGCCTTGATGTATTGAGCACCTGTGGGAGAATGTTGTTTGGTGGTTCAGCTTCGGTTGTTAAGCCTATCTTGCAAAACCCAGATTCGAAAAAGAATTCGAATGCCGTAACTGGCCTTAACGATTAGCAATTAGCTATGAAGGTTCACCAACCTGAAATGAAGGTCATGTTCTGAATTCTTATTAACTCTTGCCAAACACTTTGGAAAGATTCCACCTCAAGGGTCGACAATCCCAGTCCCAGGCCTCAGACTTGAAGAGCTTCCTCGCGGAGCCGGATGTTTCCGAAAGTTCGTGGCAATTTCCACGGATTTTTTCCAAACTGTGAAACCACAGAAACGCCACGTCGCATCACAAAATTCGTGTCAAGATATTGTCCGAAACAACACCTTTCCCCTGGCCGTCCTACACACGTTCACCACCTGCATGGGATTCTCCACCTTGGCTTTGCGGGGATGACTACGCTACTACTCGAATAATCTGCAACATTCCGACAGTCCGAAAAAGTCTACTAATAAAGTCTTTGTTTTCAAGAGTCTAAGATCCTTCCATCGCTGATCTGACCTGTTCAACACAGTGCTGTGCAGCAAAGCTGCAGGGCGACGCCAATTCCTTAAGCGTTCTTCAGCCTCTTCCATTGCCAAGACCTAGCGTGATCTCCCCTCAACTCACTCAAAAGCATGACGGGTCGATTATCCAAGAAGAAATCTTGCCGATCTTTCACGAGCACATTTTTGGTCAGAACTGGTTTCTCAATCTGTTTTTTTTGGCCATGCCCCTTGTTTGGTGTATTCTGACATTGTGACACTTGAACACAGTCTTCTTCAGTTTAATCTACGCCACTTGAAACCTGAAAAGATTCACCCCAGGAATTCTTAAACATCCACGCTTCACCCACCTTCCGTTGCATCTCTGCCACCTTGACAGGCACGGATAAAAATCGGTGATTGATTTCAGTGGGTTTTTGTTGAACCAAAACCGGATCTGAAAAGAAATCTCGACCACGAGCACACCCTGGTTTTGGGGAGACGGGGGAGGGGAAAAAGTACCCGCAATAAAATGTAGTAAATAATCTCATAATCGAAATACCGCAATAACATGTTCAATAATCAAACAAAAAGCGTTCAGCAGTCCAACACTCGTTCCAAAATCTCCGCCAAGATTTCGGGGTTTTTCGTTGTTGGCCACAGGGCTCCCAGACAGCATCTTCACCCACCAAAGCACCCCGGCGTGAAACGTCACCCCCTCAGCACACTGTCAAGGGCCACAGGATTTGCTTGGTGTTTTTTTCGGAAGGATAAGAACTTTACAATGAGAATGCAGAATGCATCTTTAAGAATTTGAGACATCAATCAATTGTTCCATCAGAATGAAATATATAGAAATGTCCAAATTAAGTCATTCAGAGCGCAGGAGTTCCACCCCAAACCATGACGAGAATGATCAACCTTTGCAGAGTATGGAAGACACCTCGAAGTTCCATGACTTTCCAAATAACAGCCACTTCAGCACCGTTCAAAGTCCTTGTGTCATCACATGTGCTGGTTCATAATGCTTCAGGAATACCCTTATCATGGCTTATTCAAAGCAAAACTTGTAGAACTGCCGTGTATGTCTAGCTTTCCTACCACTACTTACTACACATTTTACATACCATCAGCTACAAACTGCTCATTTCTAACTTCCAAAAATCCTTCAAACCCATGGAACCCCCCAAACCTTGATCCCCCAGGCAGCCCATGCGGGTGGAGGCCATAGAGGTGGTGCTGGGAATCCGTGGAGTCTGAGCGGATTCCCCCGTTGGAAGACTGGTAACATAGGTGGAACTTAAGCAAATTCACCATTTCTTTGTTCGAATCATTCGAATCATGACGGCAATTTCTAAGAGCAATGTCAGAAATTGCTTGAGTAATAATTTACCGCTCCTAAAGCACCCAGCCAATTTCAAAATTGAATCCCTGCCGGACTTCACCAACATGGACTTCACCTTGTTTGGCTCATCCTGTGGATCTTCAATCCAATCATCGAGGAAGGCCACCTGGAAATGATGCGAAATGGCTGGATCATCTTCAGGTGCCCAGGAAAGCCCGAAACTTCCATTCATATCAAGGTGAATTGGAGCATATGAAACCTTCACATACGGTAAATTGATGGTAGGTTCCTTGGTTCCTTCCCGGATGATTCCCCGATCCTACCTTTCAGATCCTTTCAGGGCCTTTCCCGAACCCTGCTGTCGCCATGAAATATATCCAGCATAGTCATTGTTGACTAGAGACCCAGAAATAACCCAAAAATACGGTAGCCTCGCCTCCTCTGGTGTGCTTTTTATCTGTAGTTCTGATCATCCTGAAGTTAATAAAGACATTCATGCATTTCTTGGGGGAAGTATCGTCCCAAGTCGGGATTGCTTCACTAACAAAACGTCCGCATAGTTAACTACGTGTCCGTCCAAGATCATAAAATTGGTGCCTCATCTCATCTTTCATCTGTTGGAAATTGTGTGTATGTTTTTCTTCTGCCAGTTTGCCGCACACCTCCTTCAGTGACAAAGCACCCTCAGCAGAGACCTCCAAAAGGCTCGGTAAATTGAGAAGTCAAATCTTCAAAACTTGAAACTCGCACGAGACGTGCATCACATGTCAACCATCTTCTCCACTAACGTTCTACCTTCGCCTGCAGAAATATACAAAGCTTTCATAAGGCAGTACCCACTACAATCTCCGAGAAGGACGTATTACTCTACGTCAATTCTTATTTCTGAGGAGGGAGATGTGAACAGAGGAAAAGAACCGAACGAAAAAAATAGCGCCCCCAAGGTCCCTGGCGTCTAAGGTGTTGAATAGCTGCTTCACTTGTCCCTGTGTGACAGAGCTGTGCATCGGGAAAATGCTGACGGGGGCGGTGGTGAGTCAAGTCAAGGGATCTTGATGATGATGATGATGATGATGATGATGATGATGATGATGATGATGATGATGATGATGATGATCGTCATGGTCGTGGTCGTGGTGTCATCGAGTTTGGTTCCAGTCACTTCACGTTGCAACTCGCCTGTCTATTGAAATGAACTCTTCAGGTTTCTGTTGCGAATTCACTAAGGAGAATGGGAATCGAAGAGATTCTGGTGATTCACCTTGATGGATACTGGCCGTTTACTGGCCGTTCGTTAGAGGCAATGTCGCCACTCTGATTTGCCCCTCGGGTCCGCCTCTGCATCGTAACCATAAATGCGGCACGCAGCACGAAACTCCTGAAGAATGTTTCTGCTGTTTGACCACGACTTGCTGTTTTGATTTTCCGCAGCCATGTTCTACTTTGAGCACTCCTCTCAACTCAGCCCTTGCTTCAATGAGTTCACTGACTATTTTCCTCCCCCAGTTTCATCAACATCCAACTGTTCCTCATAATAGCTTCATACATCTTCTCATCTAAGATCATCCCTGAACCATCCCTACTAATCATCCCTAGCCAGCTCCACACCCAATATTTCCCAAGGGCCTGCGAGCTGAGACTATTCGAGCCATCAGAATCGAACACACCGAAGGCTGCCCGTGCTGAGCCAAACTCGTCCACTGCCCAGGTCCGAAAATCCCACAAACTGCGATAGCCCTCTTTGTCCAATTCCTTCAGGGTGATATACCTGCCATTGAGCTAAAGCTGAGCTGGATTTTTGGGGGTGGAAAAATCGATGAAAAAACAGAAAAGGTTCAAGAGCAACATGGAAGGAAGAACGGAGGTGTTTTTTCTTTTGGATTGTACCCAGAGTATGTACAGAAAAAATAGGAGTAAAGAGACGGGCAGGCAAAAGCCATAAGAAAATGAGATGCCATCGAGGAACTAACTAAAGAATTTGGAAAAGGAAAGCACGAGTTCGGGTGGGCCACCAGTAAAAGACATATCGGTTGCGTTCCCACCCACATACATCATACATCTACCAATGGCTACTGTTATCTTCGATTCCTGGAGGGTACCAAACAACACTCCCACTCTCCAAAACCACTCTGGAGACCGGTAAGTCACTCCGCAGCGCACCCTGAAAGATCTTCATCCAGGGCCCTCCAGGCACCCGCTTGGTCACCTTTAACAAAAAACAAGTCTTGATTTGTTTCTGCATATTTTGGGGGAGCTTGGCACGTCGACCGACCAAATCATAATACACTACAATAATATGCAACACATAAACACATAGATATGTAAATAGCAGGCACAAGTTGATATGAGAGAATTACGTATATACAGTGTGTATATATATATATGTATATCTATGTAGCGCATGGTATGCTATAGCAAATTTAACAATGAATTATACGTATATAATAATATGTAACGTATAGTATCAGTAAGACTCGCAGTCCGACAAAACCATCGCTAAGCACCAGCTAATCAACTCTCCAATTTCTCTCGCTTACTAAGTCGTTTCCTAGCACGAGGAACCCTTGAAGCCAATGATTTTGCAGGCGCTGAGAAACTCATGCCAGTTACAACCTCAGTGGCCAAGCATTTTTGTTGAAATTGGAGGTTGGAGGCCCTTGAGTCTTAGTGCTCAAAAGTGAAGCAACATTTATCACCATAGAAATTTTGAAAATCTCATTTCTGTTCCTTCTATTTGTCTCTTTCTTCCACGCCGAAGGGTCATTACCTTTGATGAGCAACTGAATTCCAATGAATTCTTGCACGCTTTTATCCCGGTACACGACCTCTCCACCCATGTGCCCAAACGGTTGCTACCGTCGCGGTCCAGCAGATGCCGCCTCAGTCTGGAGGTAAATTCCACCATTGGAGATGTAAATCAAAAAAAAAAGTCCATCTGCCATCGTTGTTCACTCAGTTTACTGGCGCCATTTCAAGGAGAAATGCTGGGGTTGTCTTGTGGGCCGAACGACTGGCTGTGAGAAGGTCATCGGGGTCATGATCTTCCAGGTAAATTGACAATTTGGACCCAAATTGTCCACCATTTTGAAGAGAAAGATTCAAAGTTGGCACAGGTTCAGCTGAAAAGGAGTTCCTCAACCACACATGGGAGGTAGTTAAGAAGCTGAAAACGGGCCAATGGTTGTAGATACTCAATTCCCCTTTCATGAATGCCACCCATTCCAGCTGAACTTTTCCTGAAATTCCCATTTTCCAGCCCAGAAGTGTCCATGTCCATGAGAGCTTCCCCTGGGAGCTCATACCATGCTTTCACAGTTCGGCCGTACTTCTGTAGAATCAGTTCTCGAAACTCCTGCAGATGCACTGCAGCGAGTTGAATTTCGAAAAGAAGATCTACACCCCACCCTACCAACTGTTGGAAAAATCCAATCTAGAATCATCAAATCATCCAACTATCCAATCATCTGATCATGATCTTAGAATACCCCAAAACTTGGTAGGAACTTTCAGCACCTCTCGGGCTTTCGGGTTTTTCTCAGCCGTCAGGATGGGTGCAGGACGCCACTTCTCCTGAGCTGCCGTGAGCCATCACGACCCTTTGGCAACAGAAAAAGTCACCGGAAAACTACGACTATCATCATCTGCTCACTTCAACAAATCTATCCACTTCTTAGCGGGTTGAACATTGAGCCCTTGACATCGTCAGAAAGGTATCCAAAACCCCTGCAAAACTCGTGCAACCAACCATCTTATTTCCTATCCTATCCTACCCATTGTTGTAACGTGATGTGGGAGAAACATGTATGTAGGTACAGAAAAAAATGGTAAACCACATACATGTGGTACCATCACCTATGCAGCTCTTGATGTGGATCTTCTCCATTCTCAAGTTGTACCTTTCCTGGGGACAGTTTTGACCACGAGAATCAATTGTTGTCTCATCATACTCTTGCCCAAGCTGCTAAGAATTGAATGTCGTCTTCTTCCAAGACATGGTTTCCATTGAGATCAAGGCCTCGGAGTTGAGAACTCGGAAACACTTGTTCTGTCTTGCTTTTTGTTTTGTTTTGTTTTTGGCTGGCCCGGTGTCTTCGAACGGGTTGCTGAAAATACAGGACAACATGTCGCGGGAGGGCGAGTTTGTTGCGTTTTCCGATTTTCCAGCACGCCGGCATCTCTCAATGACTCCAGATGCATACACATATGTGATATGTATGAATGATAGACAAACTGCCAACAAAAAATGACAACATGACTCTACTGCAGCAAAAACTAAATGATACTGTTTGAATGTTGCAATTTGGTGACGCTGACTTCATTTCAAACAAACCAGCGTGATATGATAGATTGCTCTAAAAAAACAAGTTAGATTCAAACATCAACATAAATCATACAAGGGCAAACTATTGCATCAAGCACTGGCTTATATGTGTTCAAGTGTTTTTGTGGCATTTTGCAACCGACAGTGCATGCTTCTGAAACACTGCTATTGCACTCAAACTCAATCCCTCTCATTGTTTGTATAGCGTGGAAAGAGTTAGAAGCCATAGGCATTTAAAACAACTGTCCCCCATGTTTTCCACCATAGCCTGCATCCCTCAGTGTCATCCCTCATTGTTCCAGGGTGTGTGTCTTTTGAGACCAACAGAGCGCAAGTTCAAGTATTCAGTGTGGCGTGAATTCTTGATGACGTTCACAAACACATTCATCTTCCAACAAAAAGCCACCTACCAACATCATCAACCGCATTATCAGGTGAACGCAATTGTGGTGAATTAGCAGCTATCCGTGTACATGAGCTGGACGCCATGAAGGAAAGACGAAGCAAATACTGAGACAGACGAGGGGGAGAGGAGGACAACAAAGGAGGGGCCAAGGAATGAAGTCATCATCAGCATCAGAAACAGTACGCACAACCACAGACGGTTGAGAAAAAGGACTCTGTCGCGAATATACTGCACAAGATTCAAGAGAAGGAGATTTAAGAAAGAAAGGTATGTGAACCGAACTAGTTCCAAAAAGGAACATACACAAAAAAATTATATACAGTATACAAACGGTGGGTATGGTCAATAGACACCGTAAGCGTATACCGGAGTTTCAGACCCTCAAGTGCATAAGACACTAGTATCTACATGTATCTACAGTCTAATTTTCTTTCAAAAATCGCCCTCCCACAAGGTTCCGCTCTCTAAAAATATTGAACGGTTGCAGCCTTTTTTAAAGGCATGTCACAGTTAGATCCTTAAAGTGCAAGCAAGGCACACTCAAAGAGTTCTGAAGCAATTCCCATGTAGGGAAAATCCAAGCGTCTCAACGCAGCTTCCTCAGCAGCTCTAGAAGCTCACTGAAATCCACGAGAAAAAAAGCCTCTTGGTGCCTCATGGATAGTATCTAATAATTCAATGTTTTTTTCTGGCGAAGAGAAAGAACCATTGTAGATGCAATAATGTGGAGTCATCCAGCTGAAACAGCCACTTACCCATGGATGACCATCGGGTTTCCAGGCTGTACATGCATCATTGGAACCCAAAGCGGTGAGGCCAAAACCACACTGGAGATAGAAGTATCCGAGATGACACAGGTATTAAAAGGCTAAAAATGTCTGGTCTGAGGAAAGGTTCGAATTGATTTCGTCGAATCTTCCTGGTTCCATCCACGTCCAGAAAATCGAAGGCGGCCGAGATGGTGGTGAACCTGGGCTTAGAAAGGATCGAGCCAAAGCACACTGCAAAAGGTGCAATTCAGCAGGGGGATGGCTTTATTCTTCAAGTACATCTTTAAATTGTAAGATATATTGAAAATGGTAGTCAATCTGGTCATGCCGCTGATCCGATTGATGCCCCGGGCCTCTCGTCCAAGCTGTTTTTGAAATGGGCCAGGACCTGGCGAGGGAAGCAAACTAAAGCATGAGCGCAGTTGAAAAGTGTCAAGGGGTTGCATACGCTGCCGACACATGTAGCATGGGTTGCATAGACAAGGCCGGGTATTAGAAGTATCTCCTTGTGTTTTAACAGAGAAATCTTTCTCTCGTTTGGTGGGGTATTCCACCCCAACTCGCGCCAAATGATTTTCCAGGATTGTCTCCATCAACAGCTTCAAAAGGAAACTCAAAACGTGGATTTCCGACCCCACAATCCTCTCTCCCAACGATCAGATCATTGGCCCAGGTGGCCTTGGCGCTCTTGGGGTCCAGTTCGTCAATGGAGGCAAAACCGCTTTCATCCTTGTCCTGGGACGATGGAGCGGCGTTAACCCGGTCTCTTGGAAGATTTGTTGCAGAGATGTCCAGAAACGCAAAAAGATATTTGTCGCGCATCGCGCAAGACATAGTATACAAGGCCTTGTTGCACACATTTTCATAGACAATATACATACATATAAAAATATGTCATATGTGTATACGTATAAAAGTATCGTACATTCTGATTGCTGAGAATGTTTAAGGGTATGATCCGTGCATATCCGAGCAAATCTGTTTGCGGTGGTAGAACCTCCAAAAATCCTCTTAAAAACTTCCGTAAAAGCATCACCCAGCAACAGCAATTGCAGTCTGGAATCCAAGATTTTCCAAAGTTCTTTGGCCTTCTTGGCATATCCCATGCGAACACATGCCTCGAGGTCAGGTCAGGTCACGACAAAGAGAAAAGCATGTCAAATCAATAGCCAAAAAAAACGAAGGATTGGGTGTTTTTCTTTGGTACTTTTGTGATACTTGGGGATTGTTGGAAGACCACAACTTCTTCAAATGCCAAGATGGTATCTTTCCATCTTACAAGTTGAAAGTTGACAGGTATCTTTCCATCTTCCCATCTCTAAACTCTGAGATTCGAAGAACAAACATCTGTAAGCTCACCATTTCTCACCATCTGACAACAAAAGAAATCCCACCAGCAAAGAGATTGAACGTATTGCTGGAGCTAGATGCATCTTGAATTTGTGTCCCACCCATATCCTCTGTGTGAGTAAATTGTTAAGTCTAGCCAGGCTAGTCAATTGGATCTTAGATTACATTTGAGAGCTGCACACAGCTGCAACGCCCCTTGTGTCTGGCCGCTGTCAATTTCCAGCCTTCAAGAAGCGAGTCTTTGGGAGGATCATAGTGTCAGACAGGGCGACACGCCAGGCCCGTACCAGACTGCCATTGCCATATCTGGGCGGCAGCAACCCGGATGCGGATGACAATGGATGGATGAATGCATGGATGGTCGAGGTGATAAAACTCTATCTCACAAACAGCATGGTCATGAGGTCGCATCATGGCTCGAACAGTCCCCCGGCAAGCTTCCCATCCCACCTCTTCCGCAGGTGTTGCTTGAATTCCAGAAACCTCAAGGGAATTATCAAAAAATCATCATGATCATCATCATCACCACCACCATCATCGTCAACATCAACATCAATTTCATCCCAACATTTCTGGATGCCTTGTACAACTTAGCCAAATTCAGGTTGACTTCCCTGTGAAATGCCCCTCGCAATGCCAAGGGGCTGTCGTTCGAGCTGCTCCCAGGACACACCCGGCATCTTCTTCTGGGCAGCAAGTGGGGTATCAGGGACACCCTTCATGTAGAAGCAAGCTCGCTTTCAAATTGTCATTCAAGCCTTGAACATGAAAAAAAAAACAGCAAACTCCCTGAAACCCCATCGCCTTCCCCGCAGCTTCTTTGGCCATGCGCTTCTTGCGGATGCGCTTCAGTTCAATGCCCAACCACCCTCAGATGGATGATCGGCTGAAGGCAAGGAGAAGGAGCAAACCAAATGGAGAAAGGAGAAAGCGAAGAATACAATTCATACCATAGAAAAGAAGCATTAAATTGTGTGGGATGTCGGAGGAGAAAAAAAATCATTGGAAAACATAGGCAGATCCAGAGGTATGTTGAGTTGCACTTGGTACTCTGTTTGAAAACTACTATGGCATGGCCCCTGCAAGTACCGTGCTTCAGGTGTACGGTTAGGGTAACCGCTGGAAACTTGAGATCTGTTGAGTTCATTCAAAAGCATTTTTCTGGGAAAGGTCCTTCTGGTCTAGGACTCATCAGTTTACGGTTATTTTGGGCCTTTCAGCCAGTGGTGTATTAGTAAATTTTATTGATTCAACGAATGCATCCTAGTGTATGGGAATGCACATCTCTTCCACTCCTCATCCACATGACACCATACCTCGTTTGTTGATACAAGCTCCGGGCGGAGGCAATGAGATTTGATGAGTCCATCTCCATCAAAGTCCAAGGCTTCAAACAACACATCCTCGCAGCGATGGTCATCTCAAGTTTGATACGAGCCCGGCAAATGTAATGGATGCTATGGCCAGTAACATGACAATTACAATCCTGGAAGCGGAAAATCACCTGTGAATCTAGGTGTGACAATTCTTGAACGGACACATCTGGGCCTCATCGCCCTCTTTCCAATCTAGACGCTGCAAGCCCTGCCCTGAGGCTTTTTGGTTTGGATTCCGACGGGCAAATGTTGAGAGTGGATGCAAAAAATCAAAGTCAAAATGTTCGAACTTGGGTCAAGATCTCATCAACTGAATCAACAGCACATACCACACCATTTTTGTCGCAAAAATGACAGCACTTTTTGGCTCCCTCAGCCAGCATCCCACTGAGCGGCCACACCAAAGCGTTCCCGAGTAATTTCAAAGGCCTTCCGGCACCAAGAACATCAGCAAATCACCAAACAACTGGAACAACTACAGGGAGATTTACAAACCTCCAAGTCAGCTTGATGGTTGGGATGTTGGGTTAGATTGATGCAGAACAAAAGTGCATTTTCAAAGGTGTACTCTTCTCGGCTATGACTCTATGACTGTTTGTATTTTTCATATGGTTTTTTTTGGGTTGATGCCTTATATATAGTCTTATAGCTTCGGCTACAAGAACCATTGCTTTGACTGTTGGAGGTGAACACTGAAGTGGCCACATGACGAGTTGAAGAAATTCAAAACATCTCCTAGCACCATGAGAACCCATCCGTTTTGAGAAACTGCCTGAGTGAACATACTGGCCCGATCATTCTCTGCAGCCAGGGTCACAATCATATCTTCCACGCCATAAAAAGTCTGAACCTCACTTGGACTTTTCGTTTCAGGAGTGGCTAATCTTCAAGTCAAAACCAAGCTCAGAAACAAGTTCCTCAGTTCCGCCCCGTTCCTCAGAATCCTTTCTTTTAACCCAACTTTGGGTATCGGACCGACCAAGTACGAAATTTGTGCCAAAGCGCCGAAGCATCTTTATCCAACTCGTCCTTCAGGAAAAAACGATGGAAGGCCCAATGCTTGAGGCTCATCCACATGTCACCAGCCTTTGTTTCTCGAAAGCCTCGTAGAAACCATATTAACCACCCCTTGAAAATAACTAGCAATCAGGATATCATATCCCATTTTGGGAAAAAGGAAAATCCTTTGCAAAAGTACCAAACTGGAATATGGATGAATATGGGAGACATTGGGAGACGTCACAAGGTCAGTGTGTCCCAAGGCCCCGCACCAGGGTGATCTCTTCGGATCTATCCTGTCACCAGGCTCGGTTGATTTTTATCCGAATTTGTTTTGGCACTCCTGGTGTCTTTAGGAAACCGTGGGTGACTGGCCTTTGTCAGTCACCCATTTTTCAGCTACGTTTTGCACGTTTCCAGCTCGGAAAGTCTTTTAAGAAGTTCCCCCTCAAGGCTAGCACCGTCATGGGACTGCCATGGCATCAAACTGCTCTGAGATGTTCAATATCAACATCTATCAGCAAAAATCAATTTGGAACTATTCACCTTCAAGATTCAAGAGGCTTGTAATAAAAAGTTCGTCATCTTAAAAAAGTGTTCGTTAAGGAGTCTACTGTTTTTTCGGTGCTGGGACCCCTGACCACATCGATATCTGTGAAGAGCTGCGGAATTTCGCTGGCGGGATAATTCAGCTGCCGCATCCCCTCCATAAATTCCAACCTGCCACAGCTTAGGCCGCTGGATCCGGAAAGTGGAATGGAATGTCTCCAAAACAAAACCAGGACCAGGGCATATCATACTGCAATGTTGCTGTCCGTGTTTCCACCACTTCTTGGCTTAACATCCATTTCATTTCTCCACCGAAATACGGTGGCTCAAGTTTGCCGATTGACGCACGATTGCAATAGAGGGAAAGGGGAAAAGAGCCCAAGTGTTTTTAGCTGTCACTGCGATTTGCCGTTGCAGTGGTAGCGGAGCCACGGTTCGATCTAGGGGATAGCCCTCTCGTCAATCCGTCATGGCAAGCAGTACGCCTGTGCCGCCTTCAGAAGGCAGCAAGGAAGAAGAAGCATACCCCGAGCCACGTCAAGAAAGAGCTGCTGATGAAACTGCTTCCCAGGATTCGAGTCGAGATCCATGGGCCAGGGGAGACCCTTGGCACTCGCCTCTTCGGGAGACTGACCATGATGAGTTTGCACGTTTCTTGGCTTGGAAGCGTTTTGAGGATTCTGGAGGGTATGGTGGGCGACCACCATGGCATACTCACTGGACACAGAATGCTGCGGGCTGGGGTGGAGCTTGGGGTGAGGGGAAATGAAGATTATGAACGGACCACTGCTGGCCCTCCGCCAGAGTGGGACGGGACAAGCATGGAGTTTAAGGATTGGAAACTCAAAGCACGTATCTGGCTTAGAACAACAAGAACCCCACCAACAGCAAGGGGACCACTCTTGCTTAAGTCGTTGACTAAAGGACCCTGGCAAGACCTCAAGCACCTGGCATCCGATGATAAGTGGTTAGCTGACCCCAATAACGGATCCACCTTGGTTGATCTGATGGATAGTAGAGAATACTATGGGGAGGAGATGAGAGAAAGTCTTTTATCAGCATGTTCCCGCCTCACCTATCATCTTCGACGTGCAAAAGGAGAAAGTGCCAGGACATTTCTCACCAAGTGGGACACATCCGATCGCAAACTAAGGGAACAAGGTGTTCGTCTCCCAGACGATTACTTAGGTTTCTTGTTAGTCAACTCACTTCAGCTCGATAGTGATCGCATCAAACTCTTGATGAATTACACGAAGGGTAGCCTGAAGGTCGCTGATGTGAAGGAGTGGCTTCGAGTTCATGAGACGGAGCTGGACTTGACGGTTCTCGGCAATGACAAGAAGAAGGTCACGTCTAACTACATGCTGGACACCGAGGACGCTCATGAAGTGCAGCACGTGGAGAACTCGGAAGAGCCCTACGGTGAGGAGGATGAGTCCATCGATGTGCTCTTGACTGCATTGAATGACATGGAGCCAGAGCAGAGTGAACAACATGCTGAACTTACTGAAGGTGAAGCGCAGGAGATTTTGCTGACGATGGTGAAGAACAAACAGAGGACGTTTGCTGGGTCTCAGCAGGCGAAGAAGAATCGTGATCTAGCTAGAGGATGGGGAGCTGGTCGCAATGGAGCGATCAAACCAGGCAACTACCATGTGTCAGTAGCAGAAATCCGTCGTCGCACCCGATGCTTCAAGTGCGATGAACTTGGGCATTACTCCAAAGAATGCCCAAATCGACACAAGAATAAGGACAAGCACATGAAGCCTGGAGAACCGAACAAGCCCAAGGAGATGAATTTCCTTGAGCGACCCCTTGATGACGAGATCTACTACCTGATTGGCGGCGATGGTCAGCAGCCCTTAGCTCCTGCTCCTAGCGTGTTTCACGAAGCTAGTTGGGTTTCTTCGGCATCAGACCGTTTTGACATGAGCGAAGCCGAGTTTGCATACATGGTGCCGGCGGCTGTTCCGTGGTCATGGGAGTGTTTTCACTTAGGATCACATGAGAATAACGATATGTGTGCAACCATCGATACAGGTTGCCAACGTATGGCAATTGGCTTAGATACTCTGGAATTGCTGAATAGAAATCAACCTGAGACGTTACCAATTTTCTTCAAGAACGAGAGTCATCAGTTTCGCAGTGTCCATATGACATCATGTACCACCAGAGTTGCCTGCATTCCCACTTCACTTGGACCCAATGGAAGTATTTTGAAACCGGCAGTTTTTGAAGATGAACACAGTCGACATGCACCATTTCTTCTCTCACTTCCGTTTCTTTTGCATTGTAGAGCAACACTTCACTTGGATCCAGAAACTGGACTATGCATGCATTTTCATCGACAGGGTTTTACAGTGCCATGTTTTCTTGGACCGACCGGAGCACTTCGAGTATGCATTCAGTCTTTCAGCGAACATATGCTTGAGAAGTTAGCAAACAAAGTTCCTAGGGATGGTTCGGAGTACGAGATCTTCAAGATTGAGAATTTTTCTTCAGAACCTCAACACATCCTGTTGGGCTCTAGCAAGTTAGAGAAGACAGACTCTCCGAAGCCCCCGTTCTCATCGTGTGAGCTAGCCAATCATGTTCCAGCGGCCCAAGAGGAGTCGATCAGAAAAGTCCAATTCCTTGATCCTCCTCCTGGCTTGGAGGCGTATGGTCCTTCGCTCTTTGGTGGTGATGAATCATGCCTTGACTCATCGAGTTCTGCACGACCTTCATCTTCCAGGCCCTCAAGGCTTAGTGGCTCGGCAGACTCTGGACCATGTGGACCAGATGGGAAGCTACGACGTCGAGAAGCTGATCCAAAAGATGGAGGAGAAGCTGAAGCTACGAGTTCAAGAAGAAGCAGAAGATGCTTGGGATCTGGTGTCGATCGCTACAAGCTCGACCCCTACTCCCGAAAAAGATCATCAGAGTGGTCGAGGCTACCAACCGGGGCCAGCAGCTCAGGCAGCCAGCATGTGGGAGATCCCTCCTACGATCCAGAACATCTTGAAGGAAGCTCCGACATGCCGCTGTGGTCTCACAACCCGGATCTTTGTGACGAAGAAGGCCGGAAGAAACTACGAAAGGATGTTTTGGAGGTGTCCAAAGGATCATCACCAGAGATGCACTTTCTTCCAGTGGCTAAAGGACAAGGATCAGACACTTCATCACGACACAGAGACTGGCATGGACCCTCAGATCGAGTACCTGGTGAACCGAGTCCGGGAGACCTGCAAGCATCTTCGTGTGACCCATCAAGGATCCAACCACTTTGTCCGGAAGACAACATGTCGAGACTGCGGAGCACTACTCGAGAATCAGAAGACCGAGGCCGGCAAGCTCATCACAGAGAAGAAGATTCGAGAGCTGCAGGCAGAGATCAACTCTACACCACCTGTAACTCCACCGAGGCATCAACCTCCGGTGACACCTCCACGCCGTCACAACCAGCACGACGAGGAGTACAAGGAGTTTCTGATGTGGAAGCAGTTTCAACAGAACGATCCACCGAAAAAGGATCGGCTGAGGAACCTCTTCGGATGACAGAGTCATCCTGTCCTATAGGCCTTCGTAGACAGATTTTCGGCAGTCTCAAGAAGGCAGAGATCAAATGGACGGAGATTCATCGTCTCTTCTGCGTTAGTCAGGACGACGAGCAAGAACATCATCTAGAAGACACTTGTAAGGTCATTCGACAGTGCATTCAGAAGCAACAACCTCATCTTAAGCATTTTACTGAGTTATATGCTCTTCAAGCTAATCAACTCAAAAAGATTGTCGAAGTATGTAATCCTGATCGTTTTACTCCTCATGCAGACGCCTTTGGTCTACGATCTGGAACTGCTTTTGATATCACATTGGGTTGGGACTTGTTGAGAACCAGCAATCAACATCATGTGATGCAATATATTCGTAGTGAGAAACCAGGACTCGTACTCCTGGCACCACCTTGCACCAAATTTTGTCGACTGCTGGCACTTCAGTTTAAGACGTGGTATGAAAATCCGGAGAAATTTGATCAACATATCATTGAGCTTAGGAAAGCTAGGAAGCTACTACAGTTTTGCGTTAGGATCTGCCAACTGTGTCATCAGCTTAAGATCTCGTACGTTTTTGAGCATCCATGGACATCTACTTCCTGGAATGAGCCATGTCTCCGGAACCTTGTGGCGAGGACCGACAACTACCTGGTGAAGACTGATCAATGCCAGTTTGGACTGGCAACTCCACAAGGGCAACCTATGAGGAAGCGGTCTGGCTTTCTAACCAACCACAAAGCTATCGCAGAGGCTTTAGATCGACTATGTCCTCGTGATCATGAGCATCAACAGATCATCGGAAAGGACAAGATCACTGGGAAGAACTTCTCCACTTTGGCCCAGCGATATCCTGATGAATTGGTTCAAGTCATCCTAAAGACCTATGCAGAGAGGCTTTCAGTAAGAGACCTGAACTTTGTGACTCATCAGGAGGTGATTTCCGACAATGAGAAGCTTGATCTACACTTCCTTCTTGGTGGCTATCCTGAACCTCATGAACTACATCCCATCGACTTGGAAGATGAAGAGGGTGAGGAGGTGGCCAAGGAGGATGAGAAGAGTTTTCCGGGAACCCATCCTTTGTCTCTGGAGGCTCTAGTCAAGCGAGCACACGAGGGCTTAGGACACCCTGGGAAGGAGAGGTTTCTCAGGATTCTAAAATATAGTAAAGCATCTAAGAAAGTCATGGACATCGCCAAGGCTATGAGGTGTACGGTGTGTGAACGATCAGTTAGACCCAAGTCATCTCGCACTGCAGCACCCCCCCGAGAAGTCGGATTGAATGAAGTTGTAGGTTGTGATTCCATCATCATCCAAGCACCCTTTTCCAAGAAGAACCGGTATCTTCTGAACATTGTTGACTATCATTCACATTTTCAGATGGTGGTACTTCTTCCTGACCATACCGCCGCAACTGCACGGTGGGGCTATCGACATTGGCTTCGAATGTTTGGACCACCGAAACGGTTGTTAGTCGATTTGGGGAAGGAGTTCAAACGGGAATTCACTGATATGGCTGAAGCTGACGGATCAGAAGTAGATCCATCATCATTGGAGACTCCCGAACAACGTGGTTTTGTTGAGCGTAATGGTCAACTGTTCAAGGACATGCTTTATAAAGTGATGGAGCAACAGCCTTGTGACAACCTCAACGATTTCCAAGAGATGATAGATATCACATGCTGCATGAAGAATAGACTGATCTCACGGGGTGGTTTCTCTCCTGCTCAGAGGGTGTTTGGTTATAATCAGCGTATTCCTGGTATGGCATCATCTGACGGTTCTGAAAGTCTAGCTACGACCAGCCGAGTTAATGCTGGTGATCAGGCAGTTCATAGAGCCATGTTGATTAGGAAGTTCGCTGCCCAAGCATTCTTTGAATCAGATTGTGAGCAAGCCCTTCGAGCTGCAGCGACCCACGGGCCACGTCCACACCATGACTACCAAACAGGACAACTGGTGTTTTTCTGGAGGAAGGGTATGGATGCCTCAAAGCGACCTCTAGCATCATATTGGCACGGACCTGCTAGAGTAGTCCAAACAAATCTACCAACAACAGTTTGGGTAGCTTACAATGGACATCTCGTTAAGGCAGCCCCCGAAAAGCTTAGGCCTGCAGCAGAGGAAGAGGAAATGAGTCTTTCGGGATGGCTTAAGGGCATTTCTCATGTCAAGGAACAGCTTCAAAGAGATGATCTTAGAGGATTTATAGATCTCACCAAAGAACCTGAACAACCCCCTCAAGATAGTTCTGACGACTTTTGGAGAGTTGACGGTGATAGGTTGATCCGGGTACATCAGAAGGCTCGAGAACATCTATTCAATCCCAAGGATGTTGACGACTGCCCCATTGACATTGAGACATTGCTTTTCAATCGACAGACCTCTTATTTCGTAGAAGAGGGTGAATCAGGTGTTTTTGATGACCAGTGGGACTCAGCCGAACAACAGACCATTCCCAATATTTCACAACCTTGGACTGGTAAGACAACCTTCTGGATACAACAGTGGGATAAGCGTAGGCGACTGGAGACTGGTGTTCCCATCCGACGTTTACATGAGAAGAGTACGATTGTTCCACTAAGTCCTCAAGAAGCTGACCAAGCCCTCGAGAACCCATCCTATCCCGACATCGATATGCGGTCCAAACCATCCAGCTATACTCCTTCCATTGCACCCGAGGCAATCAATGATGATCAGCCGAATGAAGCAGTGGTCATCCCTGATGAGACGGAAGAGCATCTCCCAGAGGCTTCATCCGAGACTGAGGCCAATTCAGGGAAACGAGGTGCAGAGGACCGTATGATGGGTGAATGGGAGGCTCTAGAAGAACCAAACGCTAAAAGAGCACGACTAGAGTTTTTAGAGATCTTCCACCTTAAGCTAGCCGAGAAGGCCATGATGAGGAAACGTAAGGAGGCTTCATACAGAGACTTCAGAGGCCGAGACCATGAACGACTTCAGAGAGCCATTCAAAAAGAGGTTAACAATAATCTGGGAACTGGCGCTTATGAACTGATTAGCATGGAAGAATCGAAGTATGTCAGATCAGAAAAACCTGACAAGATTGTTCGATCCCGATATGTTATTACAAAGAAACCTCTAGAAGATCATGCTGTTGAAGATGCACGATCATCCGACGAAGTATTGGATTCCTCTGAAGATGGGCCCCAGAAGGCAAAAGCACGTCACGTCATGATTGGTTTTTCAGAGCCGGGTATTTTGGAGCTGGAAACCACCACCCCTCAAGTACATCGTGACTCCGTCGTTTTTGCTGCACAAGTGATGGCTAGCAAGCAATGGGCTCCATCATATTTGGATTTCACTCAAGCTTTTCATTCTGGTGATCCCATCAAGCGTGAACTGTATGCTGAGATTCCAAAGGAAGGTTTTCCCCATGCTTCTCCAGGTCAACTTTTACGACTTCGGAAGACATGTTACGGATTGACTGACGGACCATACCAGTGGTATGAACATATCACCCGATTACTGACTGACACCTTGGGGTATCGACGATCAATTGTGGATCCATGTCTGTTCTTTTTAGATTCGGAAGATTCTACTCAGATCGAGGGTATTGTTGCACTGGCAACCGACGATATGTTTCATTCTGGTACTCCGAGGCATCAATCCAAGATAGATACAATCCGGAGACAGTATAAGCTTGGTAAGGACGTGTCTGGTTCTGGTAGATTTGTGGGCAAGGATTTCCAACACCTTCCCGACGGTTCTATTCTTATCAATCAAGCTTTCTATGTGGATGCGAAAGTTCAAAAGATTCCCATCAGCCGAGAAAGAAAACGTCAACGATTCTCTCCCTGCACTCCATCTGAGGTAGAGCAGCTTCGAGCACTGGTGGGCACTTTAGCATGGCTTTCCAAGGAGACTCGTTGTGACTTAGCCGGCAAAACGGCTCTTCTTCAGCAAGCTTTTCCTCGACCATTGATTCGTGATATCATTGCTGGTAATAGTTTGGCTGAGGAAGCAATTCAACATAAGGATGTTGGTATAAAGGTCATGCCCATTAAGCTAGATCAGCTTCGTGTTGGTGTTGTTACCGACGCATCGTGGGGGAATAGTAAAGAGTTTGGTCAGTTTTTAGAAGGTGAAAAGTCAGAAGATTTCTGGACCGAAGAGGATGATACCTGGACTAGGCATCATCAAACTCCCAGAACCCTGAGTTTCCATCCCCTAGCAGCACCGAATGGTCCGGATCCACATCTCCTTTCTGGCGAACGGATTACTACTTTGGAGTCATCAAGTGAGCCGGTTACTCTACATGATGAATGGCACGTGAAGGGTAGTATTCGCGAATGTTCCAAAGAACTTTGGTGTGGCAAGACCGTTTTTCGAAAGGCCTTACCAGGCAAGGGTCTTTCACATGAAGAAATTCATACTGGATATGAGCAACTAGAACGTTTGTATAGTCAAGGAGGTGAGATGGTCTTTTTCTATGACCGAGCCCTTCCTGAATCTCAGAGTTTGCAGCATATCACAGTTAGTGCATGGAAGTCGTACCGTTTGCGTAGAAGGACTGTGAACACCTTAAGCTCCGAAACACAAGCCCTTGTGAGGGGTCTAGGTTCAGTCCACTGGTACCGTGTTTTAATTTTGGAGACTTTAGGACTCCAGTTTTCAGCACGTGAATGGCAGTCATCTGTAAAGCAATTGCCTTTTGTGTGCATCACAGATTCAAAATCTTTGTTTGATGTCGTCCGCAAATGCATGAATCCTGCATCGCAGTGTGACGATAAACGTATCTCAATAGATATAGCTTTAATTAAACAGGAGTTGAACCAACTCAATGGTCAAATCCGCTGGATTGACGGACGTACCATGATCGCTGACAGCTTAACCAAGACCGGTACGAAAGGGGACTACCTGCGGCACATTTTACGTACAGGCCAATGGTGTCTTCTAGAAGAAGGGGCCGCCCTTCAGAAGAAACTTTTGGAGCGACAACCATGTACAGTGCATTTTCTCATAGCTCCATGTTAAGCCAACATAATTTTGGGTCGGTGCAATGTTGCTGTCCGTGTTTCCACCACTTCTTGGCTTAACATCCATTTCATTTCTCCACCGAAATACGGTGGCTCAAGTTTGCCGATTGACGCACGATTGCAATAGAGGGAAAGGGGAAAAGAGCCCAAGTGTTTTTAGCTGTCACTGCGATTTGCCGTTGCACATACATTTAAAAAAGATATGTATAAATATAAATGAATAATAAATAAATAAACGTATATCGTATATATTATGTATATCTGTGTGCGTAGACTCTTTTCCAAATCTAAATTCTAAAGTTCTTGCTTCTAAACTTTTGAAGGGGGTCCTACTAGAAGGAAACTCTTGGAGTTTCGCGCAGCTGTAAAGGACGAGGGACTTGTCGATGCGATAGTCCACATTGGTGTCTAAATACTTCAGCCTTGGATCTCTGCCAGCCACGACACGAAATCGATTGCAACATCGACATGGATTTTGACCTTGTCTGCTAGTCTACGCATCATTTTCATCTTTTTCTTATTCTTCATCATCATATTATAACTATGACTACTATTCTTCTTCATCAACATCATACTCATCATCTTGATCATGCACTCTTCATCACTCCAACAGCACGACACGAAACAGTCCCACAGTCCAAACACACCAACTCCCTTTCCAAAGGCCCACACCAGGCTCTCAACACAGAGCCACACGAGTCAATCAGAAACTTCCGCAAACGATTCAAGGCATTGTTGCCTGGGTGTTGACACTTTGAACGCAGGCATGGCTTGTTGAAATCAAATGATAAATGGTTGGTTGGTGATTGAAGGATGGTGCTTGGACCTATTCTAGCCGCATTCCAAGTGCGAGTGCTATGATCCATGGGCACTGCTCTTACCGCTAAGCCTTACCAAGTAACTATCGACTGAGGTGCCAAACAGCCTTTACAAAAAAAATGCCCAGCCCGACCAATTGCCTGATTCTTGTTGCTGCAACAATAGAAATGGCAAGTTGGCGAGCATTTTTTGGAGGCTCTAACTAGGCCGTGTAGGGGCGGGTAAGGGGCTGAGTGGTTTGGTTCTTTGAAGGGTTGACAACATGTCTCAAAAACATGAAACTTCAAACTGTGGATTTCCGGTGTGCTGGTTGAAGGGTGATGTCACCGAGCAATTTCTTGCTTTTGGTGGACAAATGGTTCACAAAGATCTTCATGAAGGAGGTGCACAGTGGTCTAGCCTTGGACATGCAATTATTGTAATTACTTTATGAGTCTTCCAAAACTTGGTCCAAGTCTAAGGGAGCCTTTTTTGTTTGGAATTGCGAGATGCCGATGCCTATGCTATGATTGCCAAGTCGTTTTAGCTGCATTTGTTCTACGCTGTGAGTGAAACTTTGAGCCCAAGCCCGCAGGGACGAGAATGGCACCAAACCACCATGACCAAGCAATGTAAGCCCCTACTTCCGAAGTTGATGCATCAAGAATCTTGCAGAAGAAGTGATCCTTACTTCTTGCTTCAGATTGGGTGGAATGATTAAGTCTGTCGCTCTATCTACGAAAACTTCATCATAATGACGATTGAGAAAAACAAGACAAATCGCTTTACAAAACATTGACGCCGAGAGGCGAACAGAATTTCAGACCGGTCTAGTATGTTTGACTCAGTTTTCCTTCCAACACCACCCAGAATATCATGCTCAAACAGAAATCCCCATTTTCCAAAAACTATTGTTCCTCCATCGACACCTAAATCATGGAGAAGGCTACACTTCACCCATCTCCCTTGGACACCCATCATTTTGGCTGAACACGTCAGCGAATTTCCGATTCTGCACCCTGGCTCTTCCAGGGGGCCACAACTCAGGCTAAGGGAAGTGCGAGGTGCAAAAGTTAAAACTACAATCTGTTTCAATGAATTGGTTCAGACGCTCAATACTCCTCAATACTCTTTGCTTCACAAATTGCCCTGAAACTGGTGGCTCTGAGAGCAACCTCTCGGAACTTTCAGCTGCCAGATTTCCTGGATCACCTTCACAAATAGTAGGCCTCGGGCACCACTCTCGCTGGCCGCCTCTTGATGCTTGATTCGCTTTAGATTTCCCACATCTTGGAGGCTATGATGATGAGGATGAGGAGGATGATACTGGAGGAGGGATGGAGAATGGCGAAGTGGCCTAGCAGGGTCCCCGAAGTTGGAGCTGAGGCCAAGACCAAGCACTTTTGGAAGGATGTTGCCTTCTCCATGGCATGTGCCTGCGAGGACTTTCTATGGTGTCAACCTTACCCAAAACATCAAGCAAAGGTTGGTTGGTATTGAATTTACTGGTAGAGATTATTCCAGGCATATTCCCAGGTGATACTCCCTGTATATGCAATGCCTAGCATCATAAACCCATCAACAAGTTTGACCAGCTCTAGCCACGGTCTGAAACCAAAACATCGAAAAAATCAAAAACTGTCTTATAAAAGATGAAAGCCCCCACCGAAAAGAAAGCTGTTTTATAAAAAATGTCCACCAAAAAAAAAAGCTTGACATTTTTCACCGGTCGAATTGGGCTTGCCATTTCGATCAACCCGGAAATGGTTGCCTGGGAGGTGGTGGGAAGCCGTCGAGGAGTCGCCATTAACTCATCCAAAGTTGGTCCCATCCGTGAAGGTTTCGAGCTACGACCTCAGGTGGAGGATGCTTCGATGATTCGATTTTTGTCGCTCGGAAATGCGTTCACTGTTCTGTTTTGATAAACTTGGTGACATAGTGACATCTACAAAAATCTCACCAAAGATAACCAAGAGTCCCCAAATGATAGCAAAGTTAACACGTGCTAAATATCAAATTTCTGGAAGACACCAAGTCCAAGAAGATCTTCAAGCTTTAGCAAAATCAAAGCATTCGGTCTTTTCTGAGACAATCTGCCAGTCAGCTCCTCACTTTCCCTTGCGACTTGGCTTTTCTGGGACCTTTGGGCGTCCAACCCCCAAATAGGCCACCAACCCCTCTGTTGTAAAGGGAGTAGAGGCTGGCGGTTCAGGTTGCATCTGGGATCCGTCACTCACGGTCACCTGAGTTACCTTCGTCGCTCTAATGTGACTATGAAACGAAAAGTAGTCAATGACCTAAAGCTAGACAAAATGTAAATAGATATAAATATTGTATAATTACTGTTATATGGCTGTTGTTCTAGTCAATGATGAAGAAAAAACATGATTCAATCATGGAAACTTGAAAAGGCGTCAGCATGACCGCCAAAGCCTCTGTGATTCGTACTGTGGACCAGCGACTTCCTGTTAAGTCATGCCACGTCATGCAACCCTGAGGGGTCGTTTCTGAATTCGGCCGTGTTTTTGTTTAAATCACACGGTGAACGGGGGTGCCTTTCATGGCATTTCAGTCAAGATACCAAAGCACATGTAACTACCTTAGGTTCTTGGATCGTTCAACCTGAGCATGATCAAGGGCTCAAAACATCTCCATGCCGGCGGTCCATAAAAGGCACCCATCAATGGCACTCACAGTGCTCCTGGAAGATTAGAAAGACACGAATTGAAACATATCGGATTTTTTCCGACGAGTTCCAAGAGAAGCCGCCTCTTTCTTTTGGATCGGTGGAGGGCCAAAGTTCTTCCAAGTGTGAAGGGCAACAAGAAAAGCGAACGAAAACCCTGAAGCGATCATCAACATGCTTCCTCATGAAAGAAGTGTTGGGATTTGGGCGCCTCAGCAGCCTCCGGATTCTTAACAGCTTCAAATTTTGGAGTAGGACATTATGACACAAAGACATGTAGAATCTTCTTCAGCTCTTCGGCTGCTATAGGCTAGAAACCTGTATAATCAAACCCCCTCTGTGTCACTAAGTCTCTGAAATGTCGTGAGTCACATAGAAAGAAAAAGAAATAGCACGAAGAACATGACCATCTCCACATCTTTCCCTGCATGACGTCACGCTTGCGCCTCACGCCCCGTGCTCGCTGCTACAGCCCCCAAGGCGGCTACGCGCCGCGTCTCCCGTTGAATGAGGTCATGAAGCAAGGCCACGCGGTCCCCATGACGGTCGCACTGCAGCAACACCTGCCAGAGCTGAAGAAATGTCACCAATGGCGGTGCCGCGGCAAGTTGTTAGCATCAATGCACAACAGTAACCGTAACCATGCCAGTCATTGAGTCTCAAGTAGAAGATTCCAATTTTTGAATCAAAGGAAATATCTACATCAACATCACGGTCACCTCCCACAAGACGTTTTGACTAGTGCTCAGTAACAGCACAACTCTTGAATGCATGCCCTCTCGCAAAAGCATATTTTTCTTCCTGTGCGCAACGTCCGTCTGTGGGTGAGAGGATTTTCAACTAATGCTCTGTCTGCTTCAGCACTGTCTTCTTTGCGATATTCTCGGCCTCCTTGGTACTTTCAAGACATCAAGTCACACCAGGTGATACCATGTCATGCTGGCATAAAAACATGATCTTGGCAGTACCTTGGCTAACCACCAACAGCACTTTTACAAAGAAGACATCAACACACACAAAAAAAAAAGCATTTCGGCAACACCAGCCAGGCAACTGCATCCTCAACGTCTGCGGAAAATGGTTTCACCTCCAACCTTCAGCATTTTAGAGCCTGGTTTGTGGCTTCCAACCCATCCATTCATCAAAGCGTGCCTTCCATTGAAAGGCATAAGGTTCAGGATTGTAGCCTTCCTGTCGTTTGCTCCTAGGGTTCAAAGGTTCCACTGCCATGATGTATAAAAAGCCTAAAGCTCCGCTGGCAATTGCTAAGACCTTCGGATCGAAGGACATTGATCCGATCCAGCGTTTGAAAAGGTTGGAATGAGTTCCCACAAGCGCAGACTTTTGAACCAAAAAAAGCACCCGGAAATGTCGTGAAATCTGAAAAGAGCCCCGAGATTTGTGGAAAAAAAAAGCTCTGAAGTCCAAAATGACGGCGCGTGATGGCGGAATATGTGGATAATGTGGATCATGCTGATCATGTGACTGATTCCGAAAGGGATTGGCACAAATAGACCTCCAAGGGTATAGCTATCCATGCTCCATGCACTTAAACTGAAGAAGCCTTCAAGAGATGAAGCCTTGAAGCATTCAGGAGAAATAAACGGCCAAGTTACGAACACGATATAAAGCCTATCTATATCTGCACCTACGAAGTCCAAAGACCAAAGTTTGCCCATTGCTAGTAGGGAATCCTGTTCATGGATCATCCAAAGTACCATTCTTTGCTTGGTCTTGAACTTCCAGGGTGTATATTTATACAGACAGAGCGTAAGTATATACCGCCTTTATATCGCCTATATCGCTGAAGATGGCAGGTCTTGCAGGATCAGTCCAAATGGCGGGTGGCTCATCTTTGCTCAAACTTCACCAAGTGCTGTCTCACAGTTCTCACCCTTCTCACCTGCATGGCATCTGCATTTTGGCTCCAATGCTCCTTGCGGGCTGGCCATGTTACCCTCCTTGAGATGATGCAAGTCTAAGGCGCTATCATTCCCCCATCTCAAGACAGTGAAATACATCAAATAGACCAAAAAACACACAAATGTCCACAATAATTGGACTCCGTCTTGGCTGGGAATGTCCAATTCCCACTAACAGCGGGTGAAGATCAATACGGAAGACCCGCCTCACCTATATACTGGTACGTAGAAAATCTTGGAAATGAAAAGTTTACTTGAAGGTAGTTTGCATTTTTACTGAGACCTTGGGCCCCTTGAAAATTGATTTGACATTTGTCACTTCATCAGGTTCATCAGCTCCTGTAGTTCTTCTTCGAAGGCATCCTTCAACTCTCGCATCGCATGGGAGCTTCCCCCTTCGGAACGGAGCTTCTGGACATGGCGGTCGTGCTGCTGCCGTAGCGCTACAGCACGTCGGTCACCTCGTGGCAAGAAAGGATCAGCTCAGTTTCCGAAATATCTGTGCCATGTAGTTGCCATATCATTGTTTGATCTTTGGCGATGACAAAACAAGTCCAATCAATCCAGTCATGTCTCATCTTTGTTGCCATTCTGCTGCCAAGGGCACTGTAGCCCAACCATAACTCCGCCAGCTCCCAGAAACTTTGGCCCCGCCGTGCTGAGGCCAGATTTAGCGCAGCTTCAGGGAAGGCTTGGCCATGGTCCACCAAGTGGCAACGGCCAATGCTGTCACTCATGTATTCGTAGCCTGTAGCAACGAAGTCAGTGGAGTGGGATGGTGGAACGAACTTCAAGCTGATTCTTGGAATGCAAAAGGGAATCTGAAGGTTAAAAAATTACACAATCATCGAAATGAGCAACTAGATGCAATTATAGTACAAGATCCCGGATCCCTTGACTTTTGCCCACTCCCCATGACAGCGGTAGGTCTGCCAACGTCCGACTTTCCCTTTCCTCCCTACACCCAATACTCAAACAAACATTCTACACCAAGGTGTCTGAAGTTGCTGTCCATGGAACGTCGGAGGGGAGGGGAACCGATGGCCTTTCCCAGGGCTGCCAGTTGAAGTAGTGCCTCGCGAAGCTGCTCCTGGTAGCCGGCATGACAAGCTCAACAGTTTGTTCTTTTCATCAAATGCACGGGAAGTTGGGATGTTAGTGTCATACGAGCTGCCACATCACAGCACAAATGGCAGCCCCAAGTGGGGCCACAAATCCTGCTCGTTGGACAAATCCTCCTCCAAGTCCAAGTCTGAAATCTCTTGACACTCCACCTGTCACGGAATGGCCAGGGAATATGGCGACACACTGGCACCCCTACCAAAACAGGATCTGAGTGATTTAGCACTTAGACAGAATACTGGCAAAGTTCAACAAGGCATCTCTGAAAGCTGCTTAGTACTTCACCTCTTGCACCTTCTGCAAACCCAATCTCCAATCACAATTTCACAGCCGTTTAGTGTCCCCACCTTCAAATAGGTCTTCTTCTTTGCAAAGGCTTCAGGATTCACCACACGGGTGATACGCACCACCTCGGGAAGGACCTGGTGATGACATTGATAACGGAAGCGTGCACCAGGTGGAGCATCCTTCAGCTCGACCAGGTTGAAAACCTTGGAAAACCCGAAGGTGGCGTCCAAGGCGTGTTACTAACGACACCATCCATGATTTTGGGGCGAGTTTTTGCTAAAAATGTCACAAAAAAAGGGTCACCTCAAGTGAATCTGCGAGTGTAACCTCTTGAACTGGGAAGACTGATGGCATAGGATCCTCAAAAAAGACTCTAAGAAACTTAAATAAATGAAGCGTTTTTGCGGTGTGACTATGACCAGGATGTACAAGTGCCTTGTGTCATGTGAATAAGGTTTTTGGTGGTAGATTTCGTACATACAGAGCAACATTCTGCCTGACATGGTATCAAATGAGCTATAAGAACAGAATCGGACAAACCAAGAACAGTGACGTAGAATGGTAGGGGCCCCATGTTCGCTCATTTAAGATCACCCTACCCCAATTAGATACAAGAACAAAGGAGAATTGAAATAGAATAAACAAGGCAAGCAGACTTTGGCTTGGATTTGATGGATCAAATCAAATATGCATGATTCGATGACGAATGATTAGCTACGTTACAATGATGAGCTATTTGAAAGCTATTTGTGAATTTTGTGAGCTCTCGCTGTCTGTGAGCTATTTGGCACTCATCCCAGCTTACGAATTATCCTCTACATGCACCACCAATTCATCCTAACGGCCATAGCTTGCAAACCCCCTCCCATCAGTCCTATGGCATCTTGGCCAAAAGAGACATACTTCAAAAATGATAACGCAGTGAAATTCGAAACCTCGCATCATCGAAACACCTTGTGACCTTGTGACCATCTGCAGGATCTGAGGGACTACCGCAGCTTCTGCCAGCTTGGTCCCCTTCTCCAAGACGTAGCGCGGAACGACCACACGCCGAGCACCTTGAGCCAGCAAATCCCGATACATCTTCTGATACCTGGCAGGGCAGCCGGGGCAACCCATGGCTGCAGAGCCTGAAGATTGGAGGTCAATGGAGGTCCGGACAAGTATGGTAACTATAATCGTGACTATGTCTTTCCGGGTCGAAGTAGTTTCAAGATGTTCTGCCATTTTCGGTATGGGTGTGATTTAATTTCAACGAGCATCTCCAACTCGCATCCACCCTTCAAGCATCCAACCATCCAACCATCCTACCCAACCGTCCATTTCTTGATCCCCACCTGGACTCCATAATGTTCAGCGTCCTCTTGGACCATGGAAGTGCTGCCCGTTGCAAGGGCAACGGAAAACACGGCAAGGCACCTTCTGTGGATGCCTCGTGCCCCGCTTCGGCAGGAGCCATGGATTCCAAGGGTGGTAGAAATCGGGGACAAAAGGCAGTCGTGGCCGCTGCCAACAGGTACAGCAGGCACGGCAGCAACCGTCGGCGGTCCACGACCGCCATGTTGCGACAATGGCAACGCTCCACAAAGCGGGCCAGCAGGTGTGGGCAAAAAGCGCCACTAAGGAAGATGATCAAAAAGGATGGGAACGTTTTGAAACCTTTAAGAACTACGGCGGAACGAGAACCAAAGTACGAGTCCCATCATGGTGCCACAAGTTACCATGTCAAACCTGTGAAGCTCCTTTGATATTATGATGGAAAGGGTTAGCCGCATGCCAAATGAAAGACTTCCAAAAGCTTGCCATAGCATTGAACAGAATGAGGTCCAGGTTCAATGCGCAGCTTCAACCCCAAAAAAAAACTAATATCCCAGCTGTTCGGCCCAAAAGTAAAGTGTGCAGTGTGCCAAGTATGCTCCCTCCACCCCAGGCCAAGAATCGAGCTGCGGCCTTCGGGGACAGTGGCCGGCCTAATGCCCAACTGGGAGTCGCAGTCAAGGGATTGAAAATGAAAATGAAAATCATCAAACAGTTGCAGCGACTATTGTACCAAATATGAGCCCAGCAAACGACCCGAATATCAAAGCAACATCCTGCGGCGCTTATTTAGCGCAAGTTCATACTTCTGAAGGGCCTCCCAAAACATGTTCTTTGGAGCGTGTCGGAGGCGGCACGTGCATCCCGTGAAAATGAATATCACGCGCAAGGATTTCAGGCTCATCAAACCATGAAAGAAATTGCAGATCAACTCTATAGGTTGCTCCTGTCGCCCACCCAGTAGCACGCAGCCCTTGTTACAATCGCACACCATGCGGTCACATAACCAGGACATGCCCGGGACAGCATCAGCGGGACAAGACTGGGAGATGGCCCGCGACATCATAGGGACATGCCTGGGTAAATTTTTCTCGCTGCATGCGCGGCGCCCGGCTGCCTTACCCATGAAAGACCACAAGCATATCGGTATTTTTTGGAAAGAAACATCAACACCAGCCATTCTTTTTGGGCATGGATTCCACGAATCATATTGAGTAAAATCTCAGCCTTTTTTCCGCTGACTCTGATCACACCGGCGCACCTACGAGGCGCCACCTTCGTCCTGAGCACATCTTACCGATGTTTTCAGTTGTTTTTTTGCAGACAACTGACGTTAGGGTGATCCTTCTGCCCACCAACAGTGACCATCAGGATGACTTTCCACCATTGCATCTCGGCCACTAGATCATCCCAACATATGAAGCATCTTTTGCAAATTTGCGCCAAATCCAGGCCAAAATCACAATTTGGGTCTCCCAACGACACGTCAGCTCCTGACAGGTGTCCCATGCCGTTTGCCATCCAAAGGTTTCTCATGGCTTTCGTGGAGTGGGTATACAGCTTTGAAGGCCCAAAGCCTGGTCTTTACACAAAAAAGTAATGACAAATTTGATAAAACATGGACAAGTTTAACCTGCATTTCCCCAAATCCTTGGATTGAGATCATGGCAACGTTTTCGCTGCCGGTGGCTTCTTGAGCAATTTTTTCCTTTCCCCCTTCAAGCCTTCGATGACAGAGTCTTGAACTTCCAGGCCGATCTGCGAAACAAAAATGGCCAAACTTGCATTTTCATTCGGTTGTCAGCTGTCCACTCACAAGGCAAGTCAAACATATTTTCCTTTCGTTTTTTTGATCTCAACTTTCACTGATCCATTGAAGTGGGACAAGGATCTGAGTGTTTCAATGGACTGATCCAAAACAGCTCGCCTTGTCCAAGAGCATGGACGTGGGCGTTTCAGTATCGGCCCAACCTCGGCAGGGAACAATGGCCTTGAGATTGGAAGGCTAGGTTGTTTCTAAAGGGTGCAGGGTTCAAACAAGACTGACTACCCACAACTTGGGGGGCTTGAGAATTTCCATACTGATTAGCAATTACAGTAGCACACTGTCTCATCAACAAAATTGCTCCAAATCTGTTGCACTTGACTCCATATACTGACTCCATTGCTTCCCTACCATGCGGCCGGAAAGGAAACGTGACTAGGGCTGCTGCTGGAACTGTAGAGTTCCAAGCTGCTAAAGAGAGTCCAGTCCTGCTTGGACGACATCATCTTTTGGAAAACGACAGTGGCTTTGCCTAGGAACACTGCCTCTCCACCACCCAATGACCAAAGTATCTTTCAGTACCTTTTTCACACCTCACCCGAATGTCCAGCACAAAAAGCACACAGAAAGCTCCTTGTCTGTTCGCTCATCTCCAGAATCCTGGAAAAAATCAGGGGATTCCAACTCTTGACAGTGCATCATCAAATGAAATTCCAAGTTTTTATCCCCTTGGCTTCGTTCAATCCAATGAATCGACCATTGGTTGGGCAGAAATCATGCTGGCATACTATTGCAGATATGATGTCTTAATGTGTATATATGCTGGTACAGCGGTGCCCTTCTGCAACACCCCCAGAAAGAAGTGAAAAAAAAAACTATGCCTACAAAATCCAAACACCGGTTGAGAGATTCCTTAGAAAACATCGAATCAAGTGAGTCAAGTCCCAGTCCTCTCGACCTTCGTAGAACTGACTGCGCACCGACATCTTCTGCCTTGTGTGGAGTCGTGGCTCGCGCCTCAAAATTAAAGCTAAAAGGATCTAAAAGGTTTCACAACGGGGTGACGTTGAACGGAGATGTTTTATAGCTTCGCTGTGAAAAAAATCAAACCATCTCAAGCCTTTTCACTGGCAATGATAAGTATTCTGGGCTCATGCACTGGCTCCTGGGTGGTGACTGTGCAAAGGTCCAGGAATACTCGCCATCACCTGATGTGTGCTTTAAACTGCAGAGAATGCAAGCGCGGCATACAATGCTGTCATCGGAGAATCTCTGGACATGTCTTGATGTCACCACCTCAAAACCATGTCTCCCCACAGACCATGGGCCCCACATGCACTTCATTTGAAGCTAGTCTGTTCAAGTAAAACCGTATACAGTAGACCATCCCCAAACGCTTCCGATGAGTTTCCTTAAGCTCAAGGTTTGAAGGGTGAAACTGTCCAGAAAAAGGAAAGTCTTCCAACCACCCAAGGACCACGTTGCCATTTTTGTGTATGATTCGGTCGCCTGTCTTGGTGAGGCGAAGTTGGGGAATGACAGGCATGGCCCGCAGTTCCAGATCACCTGGGACTGGTACCACGCCCGGCCAAAATAGATGACTACGGCAGTCTATATGGCTGGAAATCTGTCCGATAAAAAGTACACCTACAGTCGCGCGTTGTTTCACCGGAGTGTAGTGATTGCGGTTTTCTGCACCTGGTAGGAATGAATCTCATCCCTGACAAATCCTCGACTATGGACCATCCCAGTCGCAGTGAATTACTACATGTGAAGAGGAATTGGAGCTGAAAATGTCACCTACATTTCAAATTAGCTTGACATAACTTTCTATTTTCAACTGGATAACTTGGAGGCCAAGGAGGTGTCCAAAGACGTGCCAACCGCTTCCATTTCTCCACACAAACGGTTTTGAAAGCCCCGATTCCGAGACCCCGGACGTTTCCGCCTAGGCACTCACCGACCAACAGCACTTGTGAACACGGATCCTGCCCTTTTGGAACCTTTTGAAAGTAAGAAACCCATAGCTGCCATATATGCATAGCTATGACGAAAGATGCGGGTGCAATCTTTCAGCACCACTCACTCTTAGGAAGAGATCTATGACGTCTGACATCAATTCACCGTCAATTCACTCAATAGGATTCCAAAAGGAGCAAAAACTCCATGCCACGCTGGGCTGGATAGCTCTTTTTCAATGCTGGATCCCCGCCACGCAACTCGCCTCAAGACTTCAAAACGTCGAGCCTCAGAGGAGTTGAGGAGTTGTCCCCAAATCCGTGATGTTTCATTTGTGGGACAATCAACTTCATCTGCATGGGCCTTTGGGATGCATAGGAACTTGATGAGATTGTGATACGCTTTGAGACATCTGGCCTTCAATCCAACGTCGGAAAAACCATTTTGATGCCCAGCGGCTGGACGATCGGTCACTTGCCAGTTAGCGCTGGGCATGCTCGTCTCGCCCTGAGATCAGGTGGCAACAATTTGTGCCCCCCGAAAGAAAAATCATCTTCCAAACCTTCCTGGCAAGTGCTTTGTTGGAGGGTAACCAAAACCTACTCCAATCCAAGGGACTTGAAAGAAACAAGATGG
>DF239134.1:0-124581 GCA_000507305.1 Breviolum minutum Mf 1.05b.01
ATGACGATGACGATGATGATGATGATGATGATGATGATGATGATGATGATGATGATGATGATGATCGACTCACAGAGGCTTTTTTGATTTATGGCTAATCAACCAACCTCCAGGGTCACGATCCACTCCCCGAAAAAGGAAAAACACAAGAATCGGCCTTATGAAACCCGGGTTTATGAAATCCCATTGGTTTCCCTTAATAAGGCCGGCTATTAAACCCTTATCAAACTCAAGGGGGGTATGTTAGGGGGGGGTTGGTTCATTAGCCTAATGAAGCCAAGTAGCGGGCTGGAAGGTTTATGTGTCACTTTCGCACAGCTTCCACACTCTTGGTGGATCATCCCATTTAGTAATTGGTTCTGGTCCCAAATTGTAGCGACCTCAGTCGTCTCGGTCAAATGGTGGTTCTTTCGTAAGGGACTGCTAAATGGTAGTTTTTAATAGCCTGGAAATTCAGAAAGGCCTTGACACTGGTGTGCCCAAATTGCGGGTTTCAGTCAAGATCCCCAAACACTGGGGAAGGACCGCATGCGCGCCCAGACTGAGTTGACCTCTGAGCCGGCAGCTTCTGCTGCTACGAGGAAAAATCAGCTCAAGCGCCTATACAATCAGCTTAGCCAGGTTGGCAGGTCTCGCAGGCTGATCCCAAATGCATTTGGAATGAAGTGCACCAACCGCATGCCAGTCGGGAATGCAGGCACCGGGGATCAGACATTCAGCAGTTTGCAAACGAAGGAGAGCACAGTTTGATTTGAAGAGGAAGCGAAGTTCCAACTGCCCCATGAGACTTATCCATAGACACTGTGGGGCATTTGGATTTGTTTTCACATCGTTCACCGCTGGGTATCTACACCGCTGGGTATGACTCCCCAAGAAAACCCTTGGGATGTCCTCACACTCCGACGCCTTCACCTAGCTATCATTGGTTTAGCCGGGGCACTTTTACTTTAAAGTGTTTTTTGTTTGCACCTCCGCTGAAGCAACGGGGAATGTCGGACATGTCGGCGCTGGGAAGGCACAACAGCAGTTGGACTACTACGAAGAGCAACTGCGGCAGCAGTTGCGGGAAGCCTCGCATCGAATGCTGCGCTAGCCCGCATAACATGGTGATCGTTTTCATCCCCTAAGGATCGGGTTCTGTTCTTCCAATGGCCTTAAATTGGCTTATAAATGGGGGGTACAGTACTAACTACCTTACATCCAGTGGGGCCCCATCCTCCACACTTTTGACGGGCCGTAACTTCTTCGTGGAGATTCGGCCAGTTTGGACCAAACTACTATGCCAACGCGGATGCCTTCGACCACGCGCAATTTGAAGACTTGAGGCGCGTTTTGGACCAAACAAAATCGGGGTCCGAAAAGTTGCATGATGTTTACCATGATCATCATCCTACTTTTTAGTAGTTTTGTTGTTGGCTCAGACTAAACCCATGTTGAAGATAGATATACTATATATATATATATATGAATATCTATATGATATGATTAATGGTCTTAAATTCCGACACAGAAAATCGTTTTTGGAGACAATTTGTTTCATATACAGCAGGACCCGTCGACTTGGAAAAACGGCGTATTGCTCGTAGACTTTGGGGTCACCCCGGGTACCAGGAAACGATGTCCCATCACTGGAAGTTCGGAAAATCATGGACTCAAAAGTGCCGAACTGGATGGGTGTAGATGGGATGTAAGTTTCCTCGTTTTTTTGTGGAGACTTGACTTGATATACCTTGAGATGTTCATGATGGAGAGTGGGATCAAGGTTTTTTGTTTGGGATGGAGTTTATATAGGATTTCTTGAGCTTGTGAGTTTACTCCTGGTGGTAACTAACAACTAACATCAGTTGAGGGAACATTCCAAATGAATTCGGATGTCAAATGATGAAATATAGTCAAAGTATCACCCTCCCTAAAACTACCAGTTTCCCCAAATCCATCCAAATCCCACAAAAAGGACGGAAAGTCGTTTCCCAACCAACCACCATTGTTCAAGGGCTACAAACCTGGCAATTCTTTGTGACCTTTTTGGGACGGTCAAGTGACCCTTTAAATGGGTGCTGGTGACCTCGAAATAGGGAATCAAAAGGTCACTTTGAATCACCCGGTATGTTAGTTTTGGGGAGTACAACTAGTGCCTGATTTTTCCACACCCCCAGGTCTGGTAGTTTAGACCGGAAAAAACAAACTATGCGAATTCAGGGATGAAGGAGGATGGATGAAACCCTAAGGATCCATGTATGTCCTAAGAAAGGGATTTCATAGGGATTTCCCCAACAATCCTATTCTAGGGATAGGATTAAGACCATCAATCCTACTCAATCGGGAAGGATCTGGATTTTTCTGAAAATATGATTGGATTCACCCTCCCTAAGAATCACTATAGTTCATGTCAAATTTGAAGAGGTTTTGGGAACCCTTTTAGGGATAAGGGGTGTTTTGGGAACCCTTCCAGGATTCTTAGGGCAGATGTGATTAAAGCAGTCGTTGTTTACCCATGAGTTTTGCTCTTTGGAACCCTAAGCATCCAGGTATGTCCTAAGATTTCGGGATTTCCCCCACAATCCTATTGTGAGGATGGGATTGGGACCATCAAAACCTACGATTTTTCGGGAAGGGTATGGATTCCTTAGGGGAATCACACCTCTTTGGACAACCTGGACAGGGTGAACGACAACCAGGAGGATGAGGAGACGCTTCTGGGGGGTTTAGTGGCGTCAAACCCGCTGAATGAAAGTGGCGATTTTTTTCGGGATTTTTTTCGACTCATGGGAAGACAGCTCTGCACCGGTTGATATGGTACATTAATATACATTAATCAATATGTCACCCTTAGAAGTTCAGGAAATGTTAGTAAAGGTGTCAACTTGTCATCTATTTTTGTGCCCCTGTTTGGGTGTCAAAACAGCGTGTCCATTGTTTGGATTCTTAGGGCAACCTTTTAACCATTGTTACCCATACCATCCAGGGGACTTGTACTCGTACATTTACCTATACGTGGATGGTTTATTTTTATGGGATCAATGATGATCAATGTAGGGAAATATACCATGACCATGGATGCGTCATGGGTTAGGGAATCCCTTCAACTTTTATTGGAACAACCGAGTTTGACAGATAGATTTTTGCCAGTTCTGGCGTGAGGGATTACACTCGCTGAAAGGTTTCAAACGCCCAAAAACCATAGGGAAAATGGTGATACCCTTGAAATGGTACCCTTGAGAATCAACCCTATGAATACACCTTACATAGTCCCATGTCATCCATGTATGGTATATTTACCTACATGAATAGTTACGATTTGTATGGTAAACGTAAGGAAATAGACCATACATGGATGCTGTGGGTATCTATTGGGTATATGTCCTCTTTTAAAGGGCTCCCCTGGGGAGGGGTTAAACAGCTAGGATTTTCAACTCAACGCTGACAGGACGGAGACGTCCTCGAAGACGAGGAGGAGGACCGACATGTCTGTGAGCAACAAAGATAGTACCGTGCAGGATTTTTTATGAGGATTACTACTGACATATATATATATATATATAGGGTATAGGGTTATGTTGGCAAACTTTCGGAAATCCATTATACCCTTTGCCCCGTTTCACCTTAGTAGGGTTTTGAATATGTTTTTTGCCCAGTAGAAAAAAAATCGAACCCTTTTTTTTTCTAGCAAAAATACGACCCAAGTTTTGCCTATAGCAGGGCCGAGAGTAGCCAAATCATGAAATAATTAGCCTACCGATCCCAAGTGACACGTTCTGAAAAAAGCTGGCCAAAATTTGGGTCTCTAAATTGGGGATTCCTCAGGTGAGGGTTCCTATATTTCAGGTACAATTTTTATTTGTTGGGATGAGGATGATATCTGGGCATATCTTAGATTCGCCGGACGTTCCTGGAGTTGATCGTGGGATTTTATGGTAGTAACCCACTAAGAGTTTAACTTTTAGCTGCTCTGGTTCAGATGCCATTCAGCTGAGGGCAAACGGGTGTCCAGGGTCACGCTACTTTTCCCCGGGGGGTGTGACGTCAATAAAGGGTGAGTCACTACTCATTTCCCGTGCTAGTTGTGTGATTGTTTGCATTTGGTGCCATGGCTTCGATTGATGATCTGTTGTTGTCACTTCATCCACCTTGGAGTACTTCTGCAAAGAGCATTCTTTTCAATGGCCATGATGATCTTAAGTGGGACGATCTTCCTGTGAACATTTCTGGTTTCATTGTGGTCGACCATGTTTGTCAAAGTAGATTGACTGGGAACATTGCCTCTCTCAAACCGTTTGAAGGGCTTGTTGTCAATCAACCAGAACGAGAATGTGTGATTGAACTGGGTACGAACACCAAGTGGTTTTGCGAGGGTATGTGGATTGGCTTTAGCAATTTGAAGGTCTTGTCCCAAAGTCCTTTGGTTCTTTTTCCCGAACTGGAATGCTCTGTTTGGTGTATACCCGAGTATGACTTTGAGTCCGCGATCACTTACATGAACCTTTTCTCAGGGGCGTTTGCTGGGTGGGAAAGAGCCACGACTTGGCTGAAGTACCAGAAGCTCTCTCATACTTTCAAGAGTATTTCGGTTGATTTTGAACCCCAAGTTATGGACATTTGGAGCAAGCAGATCAACAAACCTGTTTTGCAGCGACCTGTACATGTTGGTTTTTCATCCGAAGATACTTCCATTGGCGTTTTGACCTGTGTGAGTGATCCCACTATCCTGAATCTTTGGCGAAGTGCTTACAACGGTATCTTTACCTGTTCCCCCCCTTGCCAATCTTGGTCTAAGGGGGGTAAGGGATCAGGGTTGGAATCAAAGAACGGACAGTCTTTCATCAAGGCAATCAACTGTGCCAGCAAGGCAAGACCGGTTGCTGTGCTAGTCGGGTGCTCTGACCTTTTGCCGAAGCATCCGCATTACCAGATTGTTAGAGCTTGCTTTTCATTCGCAGGATACAAACTTGTGTACTCTGGCACTCTAAAACTGGAAGACTTTGCACCGATGATGCGATCCAGGTGGTTTGCAATCTGGGTACGTCAAGATATCAAACATTCCCTTCCGAAGCAGATTGCCTGTTTTGATCCGTGTAAAGTTGGGTGGAATCATCCGATGTACAGGTTTTTCATTCCGGAGCAACTTGCTCATCTACTGGAAGTCTCTGCAGAGCTCACCGAAATGTATGGTTCTTTTAAGTTTCTTCCTGTTGGAATGAGAGGGCAATGTGGTAACCCCAATGACTCTTATGCTGTTTTGCTGTCTAGGTGTATCAATGAGAATGACAATTTTCCTACACTGTGTGCTTCTTATGGTTCACAACATGTGTTGGATTTGCAGCATTTACAAGCAAAGGGAATTTTTGCCCCCCTTATCCTGAAGGACGGATCTTTTTGGTTCATTGAACCATTTCGTTGTGCCACGTTACTTGGAGCCACTCCGCATTTTGGAACTGCATTTTCGGTCGACCTTATTGACGCGTGGTCCAATCTAGGTAACTCGGTGTCAGTACCACAAGCATTGCACGCCATTTTGATTCTCTTGCATTCGATTGGGTTGTGTCGCATCTCCATCCCTGATATCGTTTTGCAATGTTGGAACGACCGTTTCAATGCGAAGAGCATCATTATCGGTTGGAAGAATTGCCTGTTTTGGTTTTTGAATGGTTGGCAACTCCCTGGATTTCTCATGAATGATGATTTTCCCAGTGATGATGCTTTCAAGACACATGATAATGGCCAACCGATTTCCTTCTGGGTTGATTCCAATTCTTCGTTTTTGCAACTTTTTGGTGAAAGAGGATTATGTGACCCCGAAAAACAAGGTATTTCCCTTTTGCATGGCTCGACCCAAATTGATTGGAGCTCCAATGTTGGGATCTTACATGGGGAATCTATTGCATGCCTTTTGGGTGACATAACCATTTTTACTTTCAGCATTGATGCAATCATTCCACCTACCCTTCCGTGGGTGACCGATGATGAGACTTTTGATCATGACTTGCTTGATGCTGTTGCAAAAGCTGAATCCGATAACATTAGTTTGGAATCGCAAGTCAAGAAAGCAAAAACCAATGATTCGTTTGACAACTTCCATCCACTTGATCCTAAGTGTGTTAGGCTTGCCATTGTCTTCCAGAATGGGGTTAATCTAGGAGACGATGAATTTGATTTCTTCTTGAAGACCTTTGCAACTTGCAACAGTAAGTTCCTCTTTCTCGCTCCTGTCACTGAACCCCATGGACTTTCCCGATCTTGGACTTGCTCTCTCAGTGACTTGATCAAAATGACAAAATTGATTGCATTTGCTTTCCTATCCTGGTCAACAATCATTGGTGCGGCATTGAATTTCGTAAGCAAGGGTACACTATTGTCGTCACCATGTTGAATGTCCGCCAAAAAGATCGAAGAACCATCGAAAGAATCAGGACAAAGATTTGTGGCCAGTCCACTCGTCCACTTATCTTCCAAGATGCTACTCTCCCTGTTCCTGACGGATGGTGTGGCTGGGCTTTGGTCAACAGATGGGCTAAGCTTAGCCAGTGTGAAGTTTTTGATGTTGCTTTGCAATACCCCTCCGAGAAGCTCAGAAGTTTGTTTGGGGAACCCAACAACATTGCATCTGCAATTGTTTCTCTTGCATATGCTGCCAGATTGTACTTCCTGTTGCAACATGACCATCATGTGACTACCCCTGCATCCATTCGCTTTGGAGCCGCTGAAGATGAAGACATGAGTGAAAAACCGAAGGACATCGATCCATGGCTTAAATCGGATCCATGGGCAGCCAAGAAGAATTGCAAATGGGAAGATCTCAAACTTCCTACTGACCATCCTATCCATGACGGCAAGGGAACAAGACTTGCTCAGCACCATAGACACCAGCTTGGAACCAACTTGGGGGGGGTTGCTTTCACCACCAGGTCAATGATTCCTGAAGTCATTGGTCAACAGCCTAAGAAGCCTTTTGCCTTGTTGGTGCCTGCGAGTGACAAGTTGAATTTGGATCCCTCCTTCAACCTTCATGTCACTGGCCCTCATGAGATTATCGTTGAAGACACTTCTTCAGGATCCACGTATAAGAGACAAGTCATGATGGCACAGATTGGAAAAGAAATCTCATTCAAGCTTGCCAAACCTACATATACTGCTGTGCTTGTTGAAATGAGTGAAATTGTCCTTGAAATCGATGCAAGGTTAGCCCTGAAAGAAACCATTTCGTCGTTCAAGGATGAATCGTTCAAAGCCAAGGTGATTGATCAATTTCCTTCAAAGACCACGAAGAATTTGAATGTGTATGGGTTCAAGCACTTCAAAGAAAACCTCAAGAAGGATCAATCTGAATTTTACCAAGCTATGTGTAAGATTCCAACTTCTGAGAGAAAAGCTTTCCTTGAACGTAGTGGTATTGGTGAAATGTGTGCTCGTGACTTTGTGCCAAAAGGTGATGTTGTCCGTGATGCCACCATTGTCCCTCGTTTTTGGCAGTGTGACAAGACGGGAAAAGAAGAAGCGGTCAGAGCTGCAGCATCCCTAACTGGCTTTGGAGGTCTGATCATCACGAAACGTGGAATCGCTGTAAGGGCCTGGGTCAACCAAGTTGGAAGCATCCGAAGTATCCTCATGCCTCATGACGATAGGATTTGTGATATCAATCGTGATGTTGTCCCTGTCACCACAAGGGAAAGCACCGGGTGGCCGAGCTCTATCTCGGCGACAGAAGTCGTCAAGGCAACATTCCATGCCACATCGCAAGCGCCAGTGCCCACTAGGTGCTATAGGAGTCTTGGACTTACCACTTGGACTTTGGGTTTTGCTACTCCTCCTGCCATATCGACTTTCCTTGCTCAATTCAACGATCAGACGTACGAGATCCTCATTTCTGAACCTGATCCTCCTGCTCCAAAAGCCAAAGTGACTAAAGGGAAGGGCAAGGGAAAAAATCAACAGAATCCTCAGAAGGCTGCACCCTTTCGCTCTGAGCCTGTTGACCAAGTCCTCACTGATCGTGTCGCCTGCCTTGAAGCTAAGTTTGGAGGCCTTGAGAGACGTCAAGATCAACTTGAACATCGCATTACCACAGGTTTCGATGGTGTTCAGGACCAACTTCGTCAGGTCCTTCAAGCAGTTGCTCCGAAGCAGGGCCAGGCATCTACTGGGTTGTCGCCACCTCCTAAGGTGGCAAAAACAAGTTGACTTTCTTCTGTTTTCTGCGTCGTGCTGTTGGAATTGGTTCTTAAGTTAAAAAATAAGGGGTCCAAATTTTGGACCCCTTATTTTCTTCGTTTACACCTTTGGATTTTTGGGTGTCATTGGACTTTGTTTGAGAATGATGTTGGTTGTACTTTTCAAATCTCCAACAGCTTTTGCGATGCTCGTCTTTCGATGGCTTTTTTCTTTGGGTTCTCAATCGCATCTGTGATTGGTGGTTTTCAGATCACCGCCGGGAATGTGAACGACATGCAGCATATTCCCTTTCGGTGTGGGTATTGTGACATGTTTCCGTACATGTCTTGGTGGCCATCTATGACATGTTCCTGTAATGCCTCTTCATTGAAGCATAAGTCTTTTTGTATTTTGGGAAGGCACCAGGGGAGGTCACTTTCCTTGATGACGTTCTTTTACCGTAAGCCTATCAATCTCATGAGTGTTGGTGAGTTGGTTGGTTTTTCGCGTTTTGCCTGTTGGATGGTTCCCCCATCTCTCAACTTTAATTGGTGCTCATCTTGCAGATTTCGGTTTTGTAATCACTGTGAATTTTGGGTCCGCTCGGTGGCAGTCTTGTGTTGTTTGGCACACTTGCTTTTTGTAGGTCGTCGCTTTGATGCCACACTTGGCTTTCCTGGGGAAGGGCCTTCAACTTGGTCATGTATCAGCGCTAATGTTGACTCTCTCGCTACGAACCCCCAAAGTATCTCATGGCTGGATGACTTGATTTGTATTCAGGAAACTCGTGTTGCTGAATCTAACTTCAAAGAAACATGTTGTAGTGTTCATTCGTTCAAGAAAGAAATCTTCCCGGGGAAACTTCTTGATCACATCAGACAGAAAAATGGAGTTTATAGGATCCCATGGAGGAGTTGCAATCATTGGTGATCCCACAAAAACTTCACCCTTTTCAAAGAATGATGATTCAACTGGTGCTTGGGGAGGTTTGTTTGCTTCCACACGTGTTTCTGCTGTTTGGCACCAAGTTCTTCCGAAGTTGAAAATCCTGTGTTTCACTTTCTACGCAAAGTCTTGGAAACAGCATACTGAAGATGAAATACATTCACATAATGATGATTTACTTGGAAAAATCTTCGAAGTTGCTTCGCAATTTGGTGATATCCCTGTTGTGATCACTGGTGACCTTCAAGCTGAACCTGAAGCTTTTGAGTCTTTTCAAATCGCTAAACAAAGTGGATGGATTGATCCAATTGCGAGCTTTGACCAAGAAGGTAATAGCAATAGACCTGTTACTTTTCAAGAACTTCTGATTTTTCTAATGTTGAAAGCCATTGCTCGTCCATTGATGCAATTTTGGTGAATCAAACTGCTGCATCAGCACTTGATAAGGTAGAGATTTGTCATGGGGATGCTAGACAACATGCACCCATTCGTGCAAGCTTCCTTTGGCCAAAGATCTTTGTGAAAGGTTTCAAATTGATGCAGCCTGCAGCATTGATTCTTGATGATCTTCCTGTAACTCAGCAGGGTTGTGTTGATTCGAATGTCTTGAACAACGTTGCGCTTAAACTGTGGGATGACAAATTCGAAAGCCAATGCAATGTTGATGACGATAATGTTGCTTGGGAAAAGATAAACAGTTTTGGTGTTGCTATCTTGACTGAAGCTGGTGCTCGTTTTGCGCCTGGTCCGAATCCACAAACAAAGGGAACCAAGCCAGTTTTTGTTCCAAGAACCATTTGTCCAGGACAAGATTGTGATGGTTCAGCGTGGTGCTCCAAAACGGCACAACTCTCGAAAATCCATAACCTTGTTTCTGAACTCATCACCCGACTTGGTAGACCATGTTCGAACACTGCAGATTTGATGAATCAATGGTCTTTGCAGCAAAAAGTTGTTGTAAAACTTCACAAAATACCAGCTTTTAGGAACACTATTTCTCATGACAGTCTTGACAAAGAGCCCTTACTTGCTGTACAGAAAAACTTCACCAACTCATTGTACAAGCAAAGACTGAACTCAAAACAAAGCGTATCAATGCCTGGAAACGTATGATTGCTCAAGGTACTGCGTCAAAAAATGTTGCCAGAGAGGTTTACCAATGGCTTCGTAATAAAGATGTCGTCAAACCTTCTAACCATGTTGTTGATTCACAAGGAAACATCCTGTTTCAGCCTCAAGATGCAATTGATGAAATTAACTCCCAATGGGACTCCATTTTCTCGGCCAACATTCTTTCAGATGACCCCCACACTGTCCTTAGGAAAGTTTGGCCGTTTATTGAATCATGCAGAAACCCAATTGATCTTCCACCCATCCAAGGGGAGCAGTTGAGAAAGCAGGTCCTTAAACGGAAAGTTCAGGCTGCCCCAGGTCTTGACGGGTGGAGAACGAAGGAGTGTCATCCTCTGCCAGTTGCATTTTACAATGTAATTGCGGAATACTTTCATCAGGTTGAAACGAAACAGCGTTCGCTTCCTTCCATTCTCACAACGGGAAAACAAGTTATTCTTGACAAGAATGGCTCCCCGGAGCCCCTTCAGAAACGTTTGATTTGTTTGCTCTCTGTACTCCTTTTGGCATATACTGGTTCTAGGTTTGCCCAACTTCAGGGATGGATGCAAACAACTATGCCTTCAAATCTCTTTGGGGCTATTAAGGGTAGGTTTATGAGTACCATCCATACCACTCTTAGGCTCCAAATCGACGAAGCCAAGACAAATAACCAGCATTTATGTGGGATTAAAGTGGATAAAAGTAAATGCTTTGACAGAACCATTCCTGTTACAAGTGCCATTTTGTTTCTTGCATTTGGGCTCCCTCCGGGGCTCACCACTTTCTTTCTTGAAATGTATGGAAATTTTAAGCGTCATCTTGCATACCTGAACTGGGTCTCACCTACACCGACCTCAGGCACAAATGGAGTAGTGCAGGGGTGTTCCCTTTCGTTAATTGCAGTGAATTTGAATATGGCTGTTTGGTCCCAGATGGTTTCTAAGATACCCCATGTTGTGGCATGTGCCTTCATTGATGATGCGTATCTTTGGGTTCAAATCCAACATTGCCATCTTTTGTCCAAAGCAATTGAAGTTTCTGAATTTTGGGATTCCTTGAGTGGACAAGCTTTGAACATTGGAAAGTGTAAAATTTGGGGAACCTCTACTAAAGCTAGACAAGCTGTTGCAAATTTGTTTCCTAATATGAAACTTTCACATGTCATTGACGTTCTCGGTACCCAAATCCAAACCACTGAAATGAAGTCGTGTGGGTGGCCTGAACAAAAGACACATAAGATCGCCCGAGATATCAAAAATATCATGGCCTTGCCGTGTTCCAGATATTTCATTGAGCATATCCTTGCGTGTAAGGTTTTACCACAGATGACCTATGCACCGCATATCAATCAGATCCCCAAAACTGTATTGACATCTCTTCAAAACAAAATTGCAAAAGCGCTTTGGAAAAACAGACCTATGTGGCGGTCAAAACCATTACTGTTTGGTGTGTTGACAAAACCATACAGAATTGACCCTACTGTGTCCAGGGCCTACAATATCATCCTTGATGTTTTGCAATTTTTGAAGACGACGTGTCCCTCCAACAGGGAAACTTGGATAAGGCAGTGTGATGCTGATTACATTTCTCCCAACAGTATGTGTGCCATGTTTTTCCAGGCGTGTACTATCCTCGATATCACGGTTAATAGTGGCCTCTATATATCTCTGTGGGATTCTGAATTTGTCCCCCTTCTTGACTTTACTAGACGTGATCTCAAGAAAGTGCTGCAGCATGCCTGTCGTCAGGCCATGTATCAGCATGCAGCCGAATCCAAACGGAAAGACATTTCCCAACCTTGTGGCATCTTTGATTTTGATGTAACAAACTTGGGGGCACGTGTAGTACGACCTTTACAGCACAGGGGTATCCCAATGGAATGTTTCCGTGATGCAGTGCTGGTTGGATGTGTGGTAACCAATGACAGGGCTTCCCATGTAAACGAAGAAACCAACCAGACTTGTAGGTGCTGCCATGCCGGTAAGGAAACATTTGAGCATCTTGTTAGAAATTGCCATGTTCTCCCACAACAGGTTGAGAAACCACCGTTTCCTGAATCTTGTGGGCCCAACTTTGGCTCTTTTGGGATTGTTGAAATCGCTACCCAGGATGCTAGAGATCGACTTGCCATTTCATCAACTGCACACATTCCAGTTAATCAGTGGGATTCCAGCATTGACCATAACAGAGAACATTTGTGGACGGATGGGTCGTGTGACTATGGTCACTTGTTTTTTCAGACGATTGCTGCATTTGCTGTTGTAGATGCTACTGGACACTTACGAAAATCCGGTGTTGTTAACCATTGGTCTCTTTCCGCATATGCAGCCGAACTCTTTGCTGTAATTGTGGCGTTTGCAGATGCTTCGAGGCCTATCCTAATTCACTGTGATTGTAAGTCGCTTGTTGACCAAATCCAATTTATGATCAAAGAAAATTTTATTCCATCCGTTTGGTCTCATCTCAGCTGGTGGCATTTTCTCTTTCAGATTTGGACTTTTCGTAAATCCTTTCATTTATCACCTCTGGATATCATTTGGATTCCCGCACATGTGGCTGAAAATTCCCCCGCTGAACTTATCACTAGGGAAATTGCACTTAAGTTCAATACTACCATTTGGGATATTCTTAACAACCGAAAGGCTGACTACTTTGCAAAAAAGGCTGTTGATCGCATTAGGAAAATACCCAAAAAAGATATTGAGGTCATACACCAACAAATTGCTTCTTGGCAATTGTTTCTTGCAAAAGTAAGTGCTTTTGTTGCAGATACCCAAACTGAACCTGTGAATCTTCATGAGGGTGAGGTCCCAAACCAACAGCCTCAGCAAGAGGAAATTCCCAGCAGTGCTTTTGGAAAAATCCTACCGCATAATGTTCATGGGGCACATCCAATTTCGGTTTTCCAAGATTTGCTTCCAAGGTGGGAATGGCAACCGAATCTGATTGAGTATACATGGTTTCCTTCATTTGAGATCAAAACCAAAACAAATGTTCATGCGAAGATTTCCGCACACGATTGGGACATTGCCAGTTCTTTTTTCAAGGGATTGCAATGGAAATGTGGTGAAGCTTTACAAATTTCTTTTCTGGAACTTGCTGCCCAAGCTAATTTTCTTAAACTTACTTTTGATGCTGGTACCACTCCAGCTGAGATTGCTACTGTCCTTAAGAAGTTTTTGAGCGTTGTTGGCAAAGAAGGGCATGCTTCCCAAACATTCCCTGGTGTCATTGTCAAAAAATGTAAATCCAATGGAAAAACATTCCCATCAGGCCTGATTCAAGGTGGATATGCAGCCGTGCATCCGGAAGCGTTAAAGTGTTTAGCCATCCCCTTCTTGAGGGGTCGTGACCATAGATTATCACAGTGGAAAGTTCCTTTTGATTTCTTTTAAGGTGAGCCTGCATGAGTTCATTTTGTGTTTTTCACACTGCGTGTGTGGAAGACGTTGCGCCCCGATGTTTCACACAGAGGATCGTGCGGCAGGGAAGGATAAGAGTTTAACTTTTAGTCCCGGGGACATAAGGGTTGCCATGATTACATCCCTATAAATGTTGATGACTTGAGATATTTGTGCAAAAAATGCTTGAACATGCTTGGTTCATGTCATGCTCCCCTTTCCCAGGATGCCGGTGGTAGGTTGAGGAATAATTCTGGTGAGCATCCCAAATTGTAGACTTTCTTATAGTGATTATGATACTGTTGATGGTTTAGAAATCCTGCACCACCTGACATGTGCATGAAACCTTGCAACAAATGGGACGTTTACCATATCAGCTGGTACAGGATTTCTGAACCATCAACAGTAGCTGGGCATTTTGTCATTCAACAACCATGATTTCTTTCTTATATTCTTTCAGGTGTGGTTCAATTTGAGTAAATAGGCCGGCCTCATTCAAGGTTGCAGATTTGTTTTCTATACATTTTCGGAAACAAGCCGCCACAGATGTTACCAACGGAACGGATCTAAATATTGGTGCCAAATCTACAACCCTGGATGTACATCTCTAATCAACCAGACCTTCACTGGATCGGATTTTGGTTGGCTCTTTTTGTGTCCCATAGTATTTGGATTTTTGGAATTTTGGAGGCCCAGCGTGGTTCTCGTACAGGTTTCAATGCACTCAAATGTATCTATTTCTTCAATACCCTACCTCATACTATCCATGTATGGTACACAGATTTACCTACATTTACCATGAAAATCAACTAAATGTAGGTAAATATACCATACATGGATGCTATGAGTGTCGCCTTAAATCCTTTTTTGGGACATAGATAGATTCCAACCGGCCTTTTTTTTCGCGACCTCCCGGTTGGGAAAACCCCCAAAAGGTTGTTTAGTGAATAGTAAGGGAATCCGTCAAATATGTACTTAATTCAGGTTAAGGATTTATAATGAATCACAGATACAGATGATCTACTGTAATTTGATCTGCGCCAAGTAAGTTTGTAATATCCCTTCTTGGCTCAAATTCTCCATTTCCAAATTTCCTAGGTACTTTATTCATTTTTGAATCAACATGGCAAAACATGCCAGTAGTCTACAGGTTGTTTTATTGCAGTACAGAAATTTTCTCCCAAAAAACTAACAATCTTTTCCCTGAAAGGATCGTCTTCCAAACCTGAGGTGATGTAGCTCCTTACTACGTAGCTCCTGTGAGTTTAGTGGGGTTTTAAATGTAGCTCATGTAGCTCACTCGAAGTTATCTTTGTAAGCAATCTGCTCGGTTCTTCCCAGTGGCCTTTTTTCCCTGGTGTTGGAGGGGTTAAGTTACCTCCCTTTTGGGTGATCAGTTCAGGTCACTGGCACTTCAGTTTTGATTTGGCAGCGAAAAATGATATTTGAAAGCCAGCGATTGATGGCCATTGAGGGTTGCATAGGGTTTCATACTCTATACTATATGGTGAATCTTGGGGTTCATAAAAGAAGGGTTTCATAGCATAAAACTGGATCATACTTCGTTTCTATGGAGAATATACTATTTGAGCAGTGTTCATTTCACCCTGGTAGGTTGTTTTATACAGAGGATTACACTACCCACTTATGTGGGGGATTATTTTCAGATCCCTAAAAAAACCGACCACTATAATGGAATGTCAGGGGTTTGATCACAGCTGATGTTATATATAAATTGGTGGGGTTACTTATAACCCCTAAGTGGAGCTAGTTCACCCTGCTCATAACTGGTTGAAATGGACCCACCTCGTGCATTTCAGAGTAGTAAAGTTTTTTCAGGGACACTGACGGGTGGGGGCCCCTAACGTAGGTGTGGGCCTTACCAGCTGGTGTTCGCTGGTGTTCTCGGATGGGGATTCCTTGGGGATGAAATAACCTTTAAATACCCACATAAACTACTTGGATGTCCATGGTATTTAGTAACTAGATTATAACCCCAATATAAGTAGGTTGTAAGTCCCCTAAACAGGTTAAAACCCAACTTACTAACGATCGTTACGATCACTTCCATGGACATCCCAGTAGGGCCTTTTTTTTAAGGGATTTCCCATAGGGTACATCCCGGACCGTATCCCCTGTTTGCTTCGCAGGATCTTGGCATGAAGGCAGCCATGGCGGCTATGAATCCCTCATACATCGGCGTGAGTGGGGCCCCTGGATGAATTCATGGGAAATACTTGAATGTCCCAGGAGGAAGTTAGTAAATGGTTAGTAAGTGGGTTATAACCCCAATATATTCTATTTATAAATAGGTCATAACCCATTTACTAACCATTTACTATCTTCCTGGCACATCCAAGTAAGGCCTTCTTAAGGGGTGAATTAACCACCATAAATCCCTTCATTTTTGAAGAAGGCCTTAATTTCCTGGCAAAAACCCTGGCATTTTGGGGCCAACGTGGGCCGATGGATGAATTCCTATGATGAATGGAGGAGTGAGCGACCCTGCATGAACCTGACTTGTCCGGGATTGGGAATGAAGTTACACCATGGTTAGAATTATGGCGAATCAACCACCCCCCAGAAATAAGGGTGTAATAAAGCCTTATAAAGGGAAACTTAATGGGTTTTCATAAGCCCTTCATCCTACGGCCATCTTTCTTACCTTAGGGGACTATAGGTTGAGCAGTTGAGCAGTCATGTTAGGCCAATAAAGCTGTAAGGCTTCCTGATTACTTGGAGGATCATCCCAGTTAGTAAATAGTTAGGATCACCCCCATTTACAAGCCATTTAAGCCATTTGGAAAGGGAATAACCCCAGCTAGGGGACTTATTAACCATGGTGATTAACCACTTACTAACTGGGATGATCCTCCAAGTACCTGGAAAACATAGGAAGTTTGTACGTTACGTACCCATTTTTTTTCAGGCAACTCTGGCTGTGGGTTCACTGGTTGTTGGGGGTTCCAGTTGATGGGAAAATTCACAGCAATGGCTGTTTTCCAGGGACCTCCCAAAATAGTGAACAATTTCATAGATTTCTGTATAAAAGTAATGGAATTGTGTTACTTGAAGTTTTCAAATTTTCGTTATTGCGTCTTGTTTAGTGAAACTTTCCATGACATTTTGAGTTTTTTTCGCACACAACAAACCAGGATTTCATGTTTCATGTAGGGTTTTGGACGCTGCAAACGTGTATAGCTTGCTTGGTTGATCGTAGAACTAATCACTATAATTACCCTGGGATTTCAACCACCATTAAAACAATGGGCGTTAATATAACCACCATTGCTTACCTAAGGGTTTTAATCATCGAAATTGGGTCAACCGTTATTTAAAAGCTGGTGGTTTCCAACATGTTTTTTTTGACCCCGGATCCCTGGGGAAGAGTCTCTCTCATTTTGACTCATATTTTTCCAATGGGTTGAAACCACCAACTAGATTTGTTTCTTTAGTTTTACCAACATGCTGGCGGTTGAGAATTTTTTCCACCAAAAGAAAAACTGGACATTTTTTTGTCGGAATCGTTGGACCCCTCCAACTCCAAAAGTGTTTGAAGCTGTAGTCTTGCAAAGGTTGCAGTTTTGTTCCCCCAAAAACATGTTGGCAAACAAGCCGCCACAGATGGTACTACTAAGAATCTAAAGATCTTGGTTTCAAGGCTTTGGCGGCGTGATTTTTCGAGGCCAAATTTACAACCCTGCCTTGGATTTGCTGAAGGTGATATCATCTTATTTTGTACCATGCTAAATCACCATGAAATAACGCACCATTGTGGAGAAGATGTTTTGGAACTTTTTTCCAAGCATCAAACAAGCAAATCCTATTTCACAATGGACACATTTCAAGTGTTCAGATTTCTTAGGCAAATTTGCTCAACTGGCTGGGAGTTGAGCGCCCTTCCAGTTGATACATTTTGAAGGGATCCATGGGACTGGTATATATTTACCTACATTTACCATACAAAAATTAACCATTCATGAAGCTAAATATACCATTTTCCATGGATCCTATGGGATTGGTTTTTTGATGTTTCCGTGATTCTTAAGTTATCAAGTTTTCAAATTTTCAGAGATCTCCGAAACTGGCTGGCAAACCGCGGCCCCAGGTGAGCAGTTGAACTAAGTGTCTTGGAGCTGGGGTGAACGGGTGTGGCCATGGGAATATAGGAATTCTCCACCCCGGCGGTATTTTTGTTGGCTTAACCCTAAGAATCCAGACCCCTCCTTAGAATAGATTGAGGGTTCCAATCCCATCCTTAGAATAGGAATGGATCGGGGTCATGGCTTTCTTAGGACATATCGATCGGATCCTTAGGGTAAACCAAAGATGAAGGTTGGGATCAGTGGGTTACTTCAGCCCAATATATTTCATTTATCAATTTATAGGTAGGTGAAAAAAAACCCATTGATCCTAACCATTGATCCTAACTTCCACCACGACATCCTTGTAGGGGTGATCAAACCCCTATACTTACCACAAGTGGGAGCTTCAACTCCTCTAAGCAGAGATGACTTGTCAAATTTAGGAAGGTGTTGGGAAACCAAAAAATATTAGTATGTAATGTACTGGAAGATCAGGGAAAGATAGTTGTGTTTTTTTGAACACCTCCCAAAAACTGGGCGGAACTGAGGCAATCTTCACTTGTGCAGCGTTTTTGTTGTTTTTTTTTCTGAAGGCTTAGATTCATTGGTTAATGTAACTACATCTTCTATACATGTAGCACATGGGTATGGGTTTACGTCCCAAAACACAATAGTTTCCGATTTTTTGACACTCTGCAATTTTATCAAGGCCTCATTGTAGAGGTGAACAAACATGAAACAGAAAGGCTCCTGGAACCCAAATGACCCTTATTTTGAATGGACAGGGCCTTGCTTTGGGGGAGTTGACCTTCAAAAATAGAAGTCATTGGGGTTCTAGGCTGATGTCCCAACAAGGATTCTTAGGGTACCCTCTAAGGAACTAACATATTCCACCTTGGGAAAAGGAAAATCATCTTCAAAACTCGACTTGGGGGACATGTTAGTTCCCAGGAGGGTACTCAATTCAATTTGTTTTTGCTCAGTTTTCAAATTTTACATGGATTTTCGATACACATAAATGAACACTTTGCACCATCAACTTACAAATCAAAGATGCATCTATTGCATTAACTTACGACCTCCCAAAACCCCAATAAGACATCTGAGTTGCAGCATCTAAACATGTTTTTAATAGGAACCATCGAGTGGACCGGACCCATTTTTAGGATGAAACCAACCTGCAAGTTTTTCAAAAAAAAAGGTCAAAACCGGCTTGCCACGACTAAGGCCACCGGTGGCCTGCAACATGGCCAACCGTGGGCCCGTTTCCATGGCCCGTTGGACCGGTTTCGGTCGGTCGTGCAGAGTTTCGAAAACAAAAACGGGTTGATTTTGGCCTCGGAATTGGTTGCAGTGAGCCATTCTGGCGCAAATTTTTGTTGAAAAAAACAGGGATTTTGTGTTGGGAGAATATTCCATCAAAACCCACAACCTTCATTTTTAGTGGTTATGACCCGTATATATATATATATACATTATATATTGAGGGCCTAAAAACCTTCATTTTTCATGGGTTTTGGGGTCCCCGGTTGTGCCATCGTTTTAAAAGAAAAATATGTTTCCAACCATTCATTTTCAGGTGCTATATTAGTTTAAGGGAGGGCATATACGAAGAAATGGTGGGGAAATGTGATTCCTCAGAACTTGTTGAGAACGTTTTTTTTTTTTCCGGGTCGGGTTATAAAGACGTGTTATGGATCTTCCAGTAGCTTGAGAGAAGATAGAACTTAATTAGCCTCCAGATTGTACAGTAAAGGGCCCCCTAACTGTTGTAAGGTGGATTTGTTCCTACAGTATACCCGATTGCAACTGGGGTGATCTGTAGGATTTACAGGGAAGAAATATCTCATTTGCAACAAGGGGTCCCATTCTATATATACCTAATTCAATTTGTACATTTCAACCAAGCTACTTACCCTAACCCATAGGATTCATGTATGGTATACTTACCTACATTTAGTTTATTTAGGGTGAATGTGGGTAAATATACCATACATGGATCCTATGGGTAAGAATTAGCCTTTGGATCTCAAGTCAACTGGTGATAATTGGAGATCCATCCCAGATTTTCTGCGAAAAGAAAGAGAGTTATTCACCTCCTGGTTTTTTGGAGGGTCGTTTTAGGAAATGTTTATACGTTAAATTGGATTTAGCACTCTTAAAACCAACAGCCAAGGGCAGGTCGTTCCGGTGCAGCCTCATTGAGGAATGGACGTTACCACAATCTCATAGTAAGGCTGGTTATTTCCTGGGGGGGAAGTTCACGAGGCAAATTTTGGGGTCGGCCCCTGAAAGTACCATAGAGTTTTGGGGGGAACCTGCGAGATGTGTAAGGGCAGGTCCACGCCTCTAATCATCTATCATACCCGCATGTATCTCAATGTACGGTGGTGGTTTTTAACTTGGACTTACCCTCCCAGAAACTCAAGAAAGATACTGTTGATGGACAAAAATCCAGCACCACCTGGAATGTATGAAACCCTGTAAATAATGGGATATTTACCATATCAACTGGTGAAGGAAAACTTCAATTTTCAGATGCGAACTGCTAGTTTTGGGCAGTTTTTTCCCACCTAGCTCAAGAAACTACAATCCTGGATTTTTTGCTTGCCTAAACATATTTCTCAGACATGTTTTGGATTCCCTTCACACAAAATCATATCCTTCCAGATTTTTCGGGAGGATTGGATCCTTTTAGATTCTTGGGAAAGGAGTTTGGTGTAAGATACCACACTAAAAGTATTATTGCCTAATCTCAGTATCATGTGGTTGATTTTTATGTTACAGTAAATGTTAGTAAATATACCATATATATATATATATATACCATACATGGATTCTATGGAAATATATCAATTTGATTTGTCACCTTTTTAACTAAGTCGTGACAGATCTTTGCATCTTTCCTCCAATCATGATTTTTCCCCACAAAGATTGGTCGCAGAGTGGCTTTCAGCAGCAGTTTCGGGGGGCTTTTGGCAGGGTCTCCAAGAGTCTTTCTTCTCGGCGACCGTGGAGTTTCGGTTTTGGTCGTCGTGGGACTACGGTACTTGTCCTGTGCTATCTCGATGCACCCAGGTGACAGCGAAGCGAGTGAATTTTTTCAATGGATGAACAAGGTTGCAGATGTGTTTTCTATACCCTAAGGATCCAGGTGTGTCCTAAGAAAGGGATTAACCCTACAATCCTATTCTAAGGATGGGATTGGGACCATCAAACCTACCCTAGGGAGGGGTATGGATCCTTAGGGTAAATGGATGAACAAGGTTGCAGATGTGTTTTCTATACATTTTTGGAATCTATCCGCCACAGATGGTACTTACGGTACCTACCTAGAACCCCAATTGACCTCTATGTTGAAAAAGGTCAACCCTCCAAAAACAAAGGCCTTTAAAACCAGTCAAAACAAGGTTCGTTCGGGCTCTACTTGGATGTCCCAGGAAGTGAGGATCAATGGTTAGGATCAATGGGTTATTTCACCTACTTATAAATGGGATATATTGGGGTGAAATAACCCACTGATCCTAACCATTGATACTAACTTCCTGGGACATCCAAGTAGGTCTAGATCTAAAATGATCTAAATGTTATAGGTGAAACCAGGCTTTGGCGGCTTCAAGAAACCTGCACTGGGAGGGATCCAGATTTTTCAAGTATGGCGCAAGGGGGGGTGAAACGGGTACCCCTGTTTCTTCAGCATATAAATGGGGTCATTGAACAAGGGGCCCGTAATACATAGCCTTGTTTTAATTTGTACGTGAGGTTATAAACCCTATAAGTGACAGTTATAACTTATAAATAACTTAAGGTTCCTTGAAATAGTGACTCTGGGGTTGGTCATTGTTGGTTTGCTTTGAAAAAACCTCCTAGCATGCTGAGAGAAATACTTAAAATCGCTTGGATTTTACTCCCAAAAAGACAATTCCAGCTTAAAAGCATGCTCGAGCTTATAACGCTTCACATGGGCGCTTTCCGGGCACAAACCGGTAGACACCTGCTGAATTCGTGCGAAAGCTTTCTTCGGGGCATTGCGACGATTCGTGGGGACGGACAAAAACCTTCAGGGGGTCTCGGCGATTCGCTGGCTTCCGCGGTGGGTGTTTTTCTCAATGTTTCTTGTTGTGGTTACCCATCACCAATCCATTGCAACCCAGAAACATATGGGTTTACACCCCAAACGACAACACCCCTCTGATTTTCACACTCTCCCTTTTCATTAAAAATAAACGGGCCTCATTAACAAAACAGGGTTTCCCACCAAGTTAACACCCAAAAAAGCTGAGAAAGCGTCCTTTTATCGGGTTTTATTGGGATGACACAGGGAGGGGTTCCACCTTGAACTTTCATTTCGCCAGATGCTTCATTTTAGGGAACATTTATAAACCCCTAAGAGTTCCATGGGATGTCATGGGGTGTCAAGTTGCCACCTGTTTTAAGGCCCCTTTTGGGTGTCATTAGGAGGGTCGTTTGTGTTTCCATAGGAGGGGTCAGGATTCTTAGGGACCTACTATATTTCCTTACACAATGTAGGTTTTCAACAATCCATACATTTATCCGTATCAGGATATATCTGGTGTTGGATTGTTTTTTTTGGAGTCACCAGAAAATTCAGAAGTTTCAATATGCCCCTATGGATCCAAGTAGCTGTGCACTTAGGGTACAATTTGGGGGGTAAAGTATCTTCTTGGGTGGTACTTGGATCCATAGGGTGCTATCATTTTTGGGCAAACAAAACACAACAAGTTTTCCTAGAAGAAGTGGGCAAGAGAGCTCCACTTCCAGAAAACCTGAAAAAAACCAATTTGCAGTCGTTTCTGGGGTCATTTTTTCATCGCGACCGAAACAAAAAACACGAGCCGATATTATCCCAAATGGTGAAAAGTAAGGGAAGAAACCCACTTATTTGGAGGGATTTCTCTAGGTTGGTGAAATATGATTCCATTTGGGCCATGTGTGTTTCCTTCGCGGCTGGAAGCCGTCTTCCCAAGATTTTGCCACCGGCGCTACAACACACGCCGTTGGTGCTGTGTCCCGGTGGAAAAGTCCGGGACCTTCCTGGAGAAGAAATCCCCCGGCTTCCGGATCGTGGCAATGTGGCCCGAAACAATTCTGTGATTCCTTGGAGGTGTCGATAGCTTGTGCAAATGCTTGGGTGTCATTCCAAAAGTTGCATTTGACATCACCAACAAAACAGAAGGAAAACGTGAAGCTTTAAACAACTTCAAGCAAAATGGTGCTAACCCTAGACATCCAAACACCTGCTGAGGTTCGGTATTTGGACGACGTTAAAACACCCCTGCGATTCATACAGGTTCAATGAAAATCCTGCTATTTGGAGGGTCTTAACTGATTCTTAAGGGAGCTATGCTAATTAGCATTGATTATATCCCAGAAACTCAATCCCATACCATCCATGTATAGTATATTTACCTACATTTAGTTGATTTTTATGGTAAATGTAGGTACTGTAAATATGCCATACATTGAGTGCCTGGGTGTCCATGAAGGATCCCGAGATAGTGATGAACCAATCAGGATTTCATGGTTCATACCATTCATGTACGGTATATCATATCTATACCTACATCTAGTTGATTTTCATGGTAAATCTATAGGTAAATGTATGTACCATACATGGAGCACATTGGTTGTTGGAGGGTTGATGGTTAAACCGTTGCGACCTCGAAGAAATGGACGACACAAATCTGTCGAAAAGGCAACTTGTCATGCAAATGACACCCAACTTGTGATCCAGTACCGCAGCACCTTGCATTGGTTTTTCCAAGAAATCCTACTGTTGAAGACCTCAGAAATCCCAAGGAACCATATGAGCTCATATGGGATCTATGAAACCTTGTAAAGAGTGGGATAGTTACTATATCAACTGGAAGTTAGTAACTACTTAGTATGTTGGTTTATTTCACCTATTTAGAGGACGTATCCAACCTACTTATATAGGGGTTATAATCCACTTACGAAGCATACTGGACATCCCAGTATGAAACTTCATTTTGAAATCGTTAGGCTGTCCAGAGATTTTTTGGGTAACACAACCCAAGCCAAACTGAGAATGTATCGATTCTATCATCCATCCTTTTGTTTGCGAAGATCATCTCAGTACCACCATGCAAAACACAACGTGCAACATGTATAGTATTTTGGACTTTCCCGATACTTTTGCGCTCTTTTGTGTGTTATAGGGGTCAAGCTAAAGTCTTGTTTTGCCACGTCTTTGTCGGCTTAAAGAAACAAAAACCAGTTGTAGCCACTTCTGAATTGTCACATGCTATCTAAATCTTTCAGATCTTTTAACTTAGAAAGATATAACTTTGACATTGAGGCAAGGATAGATGTTTTCACCAACAAAAACACTTGTTTCACAACCCGTAGGATCCATGTATGGTATATTTATCGACATTTACCATAAACATCAACCAAATGTAGGTGTATATACCGTACATGGATCCTATGGGCAACAATGCGCAGGTCACGAGATGGGTGAATTTCAAATGTCTTAGTGCATATATATAGAGAAGCAATTTCGGTGCTGCCTTGGTTCACAAGATGCTAAGAGACCTCACAGGTTTTGTTCGGATTTTGCTGGTTAACCAGGCGACTCGACGTCTAAGTCACGAGTGTCGCGGGCCGGTCCACCCAATTTCTGCCGACCGGTTCCAGTGCCGGCGAACCGGCCTGCATTGGAAATCCTACCCGGGAAGGTGGTTTGGTTTCTCCGGTCCCGCGCCGTTCGGAGATGCGGTGGCGCAAAAACAGCTGGGTGTTTTGTGAATTTCATGTGTTGCCAGGAAAAAAAGTCTCAATTTGTACATATATTGAATACAAACTAACTATAGTGGTTTTGAGAGGGGGAAAGAGATCCCATACCATCCATGTATGGTACATTTACCTATACATTTAGTTCATTTTGATGGAACATGCAGAGAAATATACAATCGTCCCATGGATGCGTCATGGAAAAAGTAGGGCAATATCGTGCCGAATCGCTCTTGGGCTTTTGAACCAGTAGGAAGTTGGTTCACCAGTAGGAAGTTGGTAGCAGTCATTGCTTTTTCTCAACTTACCCCCGGTCACATACATCCGGATGATTCGAATTTACCATGTTTCTCCCCTCAGATGCCTCAGAAAAAAAACAACTTCAATTTATTTGACTTTGGGGAAAAACGGAACAACCTTACCCAAAGGATCCGTGTATGGTTTAGTTGGCCAATGGCTAAACTTTAAACTTTTTGGGATGACATATTTAGTAGGGAAAATAAGCCGTTCAAACTTTTATTTCAGGGTTCCATTCGCTAACTGAGGGTATATTTACCTACATTTACCAATATAAAAGAACTAAATGTAGGTGGGCGACTATGGTTGACTATAGTCGACCTTGCAACCCACAAACAGGAAACCATCTCACATTGAAGGATTTGACTCAAATTGATTTTGAGATGAAACTTGAAATTATCACCTACCTGGCAATTCTGCTGGTGACCTTTTTGGGATGGTGCGTTCACATGACCCTTTAAATGGTTGGCGACGTGACCTCCAAATAGGGGATCGTTCGTTGGGTCACGGCTTGAATCACCTGGTATAGACAAAGCTGATAGAATCCTGCCCATTGACATCTAGTATCATCTAGCCATATTGTCAGAATGTAAGTGAGGTATTGAACCACCTTCAAAAGGCATAGTCGGCATAGTATTTAAGTTCCATGAAACTGTTTTCATGTGATTAGAGCTGAAATCTCTTGTTTTGTTTGTTGTTTTTACTCAGACTACCACACGGTTCCGGCTGTTTCAAACGCACACCAAAGCTTGCATCTGCCGACCAACCAAAAACGTCGACCATTCTTTCGCAGTGAACGACTAAACACCATGGTTTCTGGTGTTTCGACACCACAGATTCCATGGATAAAGTCGGATGCGATCAGTCTTGTTCAACAATGGGGCGCCTTCTCGATTGTTTTTTTTGGCCCAAAGTAGGCAGAGGGCCGTCGAAAGTGGAAATGATCCTTTTTTGTCTAAAGTTGATATCGAGATTGCACTCCCCAAAACTAACAGTTTGCACCTGAAAATGGATGCTTGGAATACTATACTTACCTTTTGGGGCCCGGCCTATTTTCAGGTGCTTTGGCTGTTAGTTTCAGGGAGGGTATGTTTTTGTCAAAATGTTTTTTTAGATGATGAGGTGCCAGTGTACACGAGTGAAGTTCAACAGGTCTCTGGAATATGATTATACCTTTGGACCCCAAAAACATGAAAAATGGAAGGTTTTAGGCCCTCAATATATGGGTCATAACCTCCAAAAATGAAGGTTTTGGGTTCCCCTGGTATACATGATATATAGATGAATGAAAATATTGCAGGATATCATATCCATTCCGCATGTTTTAAAGTCCGTACCAGGTAGCAGGAGCCTCAAAAACATCCCTACTCACTAATTGTATCTAATTGTAGTTACAAATGTTTTTCATGTGAGATTTCTGGTGATATCCAACTCCCACTCCAATGTGTGGCCCCAACATGTGTGGATAAAACCCTACATGACAACTACCCTTTCAACTGCCCAGTTTTGTGTATGAAAGTAGACATGTTTACCCCATTGAGAGGGCCTGGTGTTAAAAAACAATGACACTCCTGGCAATTCTGCTGGTGACCCTTTTTTTGAATTGTTAAGTGACGTTTTCAATGGCCAAGTGACCTCCAAATAGGGTATTATTATACATAAATAGGTCACGGCTGAATCACCTGGATACTGTCTCTTCACGTTTTTTTTTTAATGGTGGTATTAAAATCATAGGGCCTGTGAGGTGTAAACCCATCATTTTTGGGGACCAGGTGATTCAAAGCCTTTTCATCCCCTAGTTGGAGGTCACTTAACCCCTTGAAAGGGTCACTCAACCATCCCAAAAAGGTCACTTTGAATCACCAGGGAGATAGATTTTACATGATTTTACTGACTTCATGCAACGTCCGGAAAATGGCCCAGCCTTATTTTAGTGCGACTCTGCGAGTCTGGAAAATTGCAGCTTAGTCTTGGTGGGGGATTCAAATTATCCTGTCCTTGTCAGTTTTAAACCCGCAAGTTTGGGAAAATGAAATCGCTACTTGGATGTCCATGGTACTCAGTAACTAGATTATAACCCCAATATAAGTAGGTTGTAAGTTCCTTAAATAGGTTATAACCCAACTTACTAACTAGCTACTAACTTCCATGGACATCCCAGTATACTCGACTTGCGCATATATGTGTTCAAACTGAATACCTACATTGATCCCATAAAAAACAAGAGCCATTCAAGGGCCAAACATGTAGGTATAGCAGCATACCCATAGGATCCATGTATATTTATACCTATTCTTTTTTTTTTTAACCATATTAAATAGATATAGATAAATATACCATACATGGACGGTATGGGATATAATATATGGATCCTATGGTTCCGTTGATGCTTCGTAACGAAAAAAATCGACGACCCTCTGTGAGCCGCACAGCTATGGAATTTTGTGAAGCCCTTTGTGCCTGAAAGAAGACCTGCGATCTGCAAAGAAATAAGGGTTTGCCCAAGGAAAATAGACAACAAAATTATATACATGATGTATTTCCCATAGGATCCATGAGGCTGTTATATTCGCCTGTACCCCAGATGATCCATGTATGGTATATTTACCTTCCCTTCTCACCGAAACTGAGAATGGTTTCATGGAACCTAAAAAAAAATGTTGTGGAGGTGACTGGACACCCTTTGCTCATCATCTGAGAATATGACTGGGCCAGGGTTTAATAAGGCCTTATGAAGGGAAACCAACCGTTCATCAAATTTGGGGTTAATAAGGCCTTATTTCTCGGGGTTGGGTACGTTAGGGTGGGGTCAAGCAGCCATGATTTCCAGTGAGAACTCCTCAACTGCAACCAGAAATCCACCCCCAGGTTTGATTGGTGACGATCGATACTTCCCCAAAACAAATCAACACTGCCGTACCGTGCCATTCCCATAGGATCCATGGGACTGGTATATTTAGCTACATTTGGTTGATTTTTACTGTAAAGGTAGGTAAATATACCATACAGGGACCAGGGACCCTATGGGATTTTATAGGAAAGTTGCCTCAAAAAAAAAATCGGGAGGATTTTTCCAAACGGCGGCTGTGTAAGGGAAAACACCCTGCTGGCATATAGTTCTAGTACGTCCCAGAAAGTCAGATCTTCTTTTGTGGGTTGTTTTTTGCCATCTCTTTCGTGAAAGTAAGAACTCACTTGGTCAATGGAGTTTCCGAAAGGTTCCCTTAATAGGTGGTAGGTACCATATAATCATCCAATTGGTAGTATATACCACTTATATACCACTTATATAATATTACTGCCAATTGGGGGATTATATGGTCCCGATCCCACCTATTAAGGGAACCAGAAACAGCTATTGAACTTGAGTGGTGATTCATTTCAATAGGATCCAAGGAGGATCCAGGTACCCTCCCTTGAAAAGAAATTTAACAGCTCATCCCTGAACAAAAAACCCTAAGGATCCATACCCTTCCCTAGAGTAGGTTTGATGGTCCCAATCCCATCCCCACAACAGGATTGTAGGGGAAATCCCGAAATCTTAGGACATACCTGGATGCTTAGGGAAAGATGCTTGGGGTCGACGATCATCCTTTTAATTTTGGGGGCATTTAAAAGGCTTATTTTCAGGTGCGAAAATGGTGAGTTTCAGGAAGGGAGGGTTTTTTTATACTTCTACCTTTTGAACCCCAACAACCCATGAAAAAATGGAAGGTTTTAGATTTTTAGGCCCTCAAAAAAATGGGTGAAATAACCTCCAAAAATGAAGGTTTTGGGTTCCCCTGGTATTTACCATGAATTCGTCACCTAAGAAGTAAGATCTGCCGGTCAACAAATGAGAAGAAATGTACCGCGGCCCGCCGTCCTCGCTGTACCCTGCAGCGGAAAGCGACGCGTCGCGCCCTGCCGAAAAAACCACCATCCAAGTCGGACCAACCGGGAAATGCCTTAGGTTCTAAGAAAACCCCAACATACCCTTGGAGCATACCTTGGAGGAATCCCCTTTCACCCCCAAATGATTCAGGAATTCCGACTCATCAACCGTTGGTTGGGGGTCTGGGGTATGTTCCAGGGGTATGTTGAAAAATTCTTAGATTGGTTCGAACCATCGTTTTTTCAAAAATCCCTTTCGGAAACGTGGTCTCCGAAACTTCCAGGAAATTTCGACCATACCCATAGGATCCATGTATGGTATATTTACCTACATTTACCATAAAAATTCACCAAATGTAGGTAAATATACCATACATGGATGGTATGGGATATGATTACACAATTCTTTGATGGGAAAGGGACGTCACTTCAATGACATGCTGGGCTGATCGTGATGAGCTTGAATGAGCAGCCTGGATAACCGTTCCCTACTTATATAAATGGTCCGAGAAAAGGGTTGCAACAAGGTCAAAATTGAGCACCAACCAGCATGATCAAAAAGATTTGGAATGCTTTTTATTGGGCAAAACGCTAAGGGTTCAGGTATGTCTGAAGAATGGGATTAACCCTACCACAGAATAGGATGGGATTGAGACCATCAATCCTACTTGATCGGGAGGGGTCTGGATTCTTAGGGAACTAAGTCCCGACAAATGACAAACTCATTCTTTTTGGCCAACGTGTCTTGCCTACCAAATCTGGATTTTTGATGGTTCTTTGATAGGTGGGACACTGTTACACCAGGTTACACCTGTGTCCGGGAGCAAATTTTGTAGACAAAAAATCAGGCAAAAGTCCAGGTTGGGTTACTGTATCCCTGGAAGTCCAGGTCGATCATAAATTTAATGTTTTTTTTTAAGACAATGATGAACCATACCATCCATGTATTTACCTACATTTAGTTGATTTTAGGGTGAATGCTGGTAGATATACCACATACATGGATCCTATTGGCGATACGAAGGATTTTTTTTATCAAAACATTAACAATTCCACAGGACTATCATTTTACGATGGTCGACTTGACTGCTTATAGGGGTTTACTGTTTCAAACCATGTACCCTCCATGAAACTAACAGTTCGCAACTAAAAATGGATGGTTGGAAGAGGATCCTTCCCTTTTGGGGCCCGGGCCACTTTTCAGGTGCTTTTGCTGTTAGTTTCAGGGAGGGGACCCATTACCGTAATATGCCCCGGCAGTGTTTTCAGTCCTCATCCTCCAGTCATACCCAACCGGTTGGTTGAACCGTGTTTTTGTGTTGCCAGGGACCTTGAAAGGCCGAAAAAAATCGCGACTTGACTTGGGGGTCCCCCAAACTCACAAGAATCTTCACATTTGGTATGACTGATAGGTATAGGTATAGGTAACGATACTGGAGGTGTACCCAAATAGACATCGCCTTGGGTTTCTTGAGATGATTGGTAGATTCCATGTCACTCTTCTTTGGCGGGAGCATACGCATGGAAGTGGTATGGTAAGTTTTTTTTTCAAACGCTGCAAACCAGTGTGGTTTTGTTGCAAAAATGCTAAACAAATCTACCAACAAAATGGATGTGGATTTGTTTAAGGTGATGTTTTACCTTGTACCATTGTAAATTACCGCAAATCCGAGTGGATGGTGAATAGATGTTAGTGTTCACCAAGCTGTTTGTTCAATAAATATCCACCAAACTCAACTGTCCGTCCTTCCAAGGAGTTCACTTTGCATTTTTTTTGGAACATGTTCCATCCCCTGGAAAGTCAAGCCGGCCATGAAAAGAATAGCCTACCCTGGAACTGCTGATGAAATTTTCAGCCCTATATCAGCCCTACTAAAACAAGGTCGGACATTTTCCAGAAAAAAAACACCAAATCAAAATCCTCGACAAAATCGACTTCCATTTTTGCCGATGCCAAAATTTCCCCGGTTGGCTGACTCTCCGGTTCTGCCACCGCTGCCAACGTGAATATCGTGAAAACCCCCCAATAACGACCGAGATGAAGGAACGGAATCGGGAATGGAATCGATGGGGAGGCACAAGGTGAACAATGGTGAAATTTCAGCCTACCTTCTGTTCAAAGTCACGCACATGTCACGGTGTCACGCATTAAATACAAGCCAATCAATAGTTTCATCATCAAACAACATGCAATATATGCTGAGTGACTGAGTGCTGCATATTTGAGTATATTTGTCGCAAGGATATCATGTGATCTTGTAATCATGTCTATTGTGTGCACTAACTTACTCTACATACATACCCTAGCTCTGAGATTTACATTGATTGCTGTTCTGGAAAGTCACTTGTTTGTCTCTCTCTATGATATAGATCTGTTGTTTTTCATAGATATATATATATATATATATCTACATTTTTNCACTTTGTAGTACTGCAGTAGTATGTTGTAGTACTTTGTAGTACGGAGTAGTACTGGAGTAGTCCTGGAGTAGTCCTGGAGTAGTTCTTTCTAGTACAGAGTAGTACCGGAGTAGCACTGAGTAGTACTGGAGTAGTACTTTGTAGTACCCACACAGCTCCTGCTCCTCAATCTGACAGTAGCAGCTCCTCCAGTTCTGACTCTGCCCCATCCTCTGACTGACGCAAAAAAGCACCGCGGTTCCTTTATTTCTATAACTGCACATGGCCTGAACTTAAAACCTTATATAAGAAGTAGGTACACATCCATGTAAACCCTTAAAAACCCAAAGAATGACTTTGAGGAAAGATGGGGCGGAGTGCCGCCACTGCAAAACCGATAGGGGCCCACCCTATTTTGGGATGTCCTTTCGCCATGTACCAAATTTCGTCCGTAACTCATATCAAGACACTCAAGGTATGGTCTATTTACTCACAATTAACATAGTTTAGGGGATAGATGTAGGTAAATAGACCATACATTGATTGTTTGGGATGTATGCATACCTAAAACCCAAATGACGCATATTTTGGAAGTTGACCCATAAAATGGAAGGTCAACCCCACAAAAAACAGGTCAGTGGGTTCTGGGTATATGCGTGGCAACTCTTTGTGGATTGCATTTGATTCATGACCAGGTAGGACTTGGTAAAGATTCCAGTTCCATGGATCCTATGGGTCACAATAGTATAGGTGGAATATTGGGGATGATATTCTATTTTGTACTTGCAGACTCCCTAAATAACCCATAGAGAAATGCAGATTTTATAGTACCTGCAAGTGACATGCACACTTAGAGAATGACCCTATCATCTAATCCGGGTTCTATGTCATCTCTGTTCAAAAGTGCTAGCAATGTCATTTCTGGGATCCTATGTCATTTGTGTTACCACTCCTTTTTTTTTGAGGTTCTGGGTTTCTGGCATGTTATTTCCAGAAGGCAACAAACGCCCATTAGTAGCCATTTGGCTCAGTACCGGTTCCTGTCAGCATCTCTTGGCTCTTTGCTTCTTGGTGTGAAACAAAATCATGTCTTCTTGTGCAAACATGCTCAACCCCTTCTTGTAGACATGCTAATGTGATTATATATATATCTTGTTTCATCAAATGATGATCCGCACCTTTTGGATTTAAGTCCTTTATTTAGAACTGTTCGTTTTGATCAGTCTTTATGTTCAGCTCATGTATGTTAAACAAATAGTGAGCACCACCCACATGTCCATCCCTCTTAGGTTGCTGAGTGGTCTTGCTATGGAGGCCCGCATTCAGCAAAATCATGTTCATTCCTATGTCATGTGACCAATGATATTTCCAGACGCGATGTTCCACGGCGTGCAGGTCGACGGTCTTGGTGTGGTGAACGAGACCGCGATTGAGGCAGGTTCATGGTAGGGAAAGAGCTTAGGTTCCACCCCTGCTTACGCGACGGGGTGGAACTGTGGTGGAAAACAGGTAGGGTGATGATGCACTGAGTTGTGCCACCATTCATGCTGTCAGTTTTTTTTGGTACGCATATTCATATACCAGTGCCAAGTCCTATGTCATGCGTCTAGATCTTGTGTCATACGTCGCATGTTCCGTGCTCCAGGGGGCAACTGCCAGAGATGCAGAACACGTTTGGATTCTCAATCTGGACACGGGAAGGACCATATGAGATCTTTCATTGAATACTTTGTGAGAAATTTATTCAACGCGCGGCAATGGCATCAACTTCCACCCATTTGAATATGTGCTATACTTAGGTTGATGAAAGTGAAAGAGTGAATTGGGCAGAGACCGCTGTTGAGGTGCATGTGGGCTTGACACATAGTGGAAAGTATGTGCGTGAACGCTATAGGGGCAGCATCGTTGTAGGGGCAGCTTCTATAGTGTTTAGTGATGACATAGGACATCCGATGGTAAACAATATTCTATCAACAAGACAACATGCCAACATATGTTGACACGTCCAGGGTGTGACAGCGCTGCCTGAAAGAGAAGAACATCACGTTTGGGTTCTCAAGTAGGAAAGGGGCTTGCACGGGAAAGTGGAAGGGACACCTAGCAACAGATTCAATGGCTTCTGCTGGGTTGAATTGATTGTTTGCTTAACTTAAAGACATTGATTTTGATTAGATTTGGAATTGTAAATTGTCTTCGGCAAATTTTGGTGACGTCTCCGAGGGTGCAGCAGACATGCAAGCCTCGAAGCGTCGAAGATTGGCCTGGGTTCTCAATCTACCAGAGGGATTGACGCCTTTTGTATATTTCTGTAGTCCCAAGTCCCATGTCATGTCTAATGTTCTGGACCATAGCACCGTGACAATATAGGCCGAGCTTGATGTTGCCACACCGAATGCAGACGCCATACAAATGAATTTGGCTCGGAGAGCCCAGTGTGAAAGGTTGACGGAGCACACGTGTTGCAAAGAGACTTGAGGTTCTGCTGGATGTCCGCTGGTGATGATGATGATGCTGATGATGATGATGACGACGCAAATGCATTGCAAAGGAACCTTGCAATCATATCTTCACGTTTCACTGAAATATATATATATATATATATTCCAACATTGTAATTTATAATGTTTAGTTCCATGTCATGTGTGACTCTATGTCATGTATGGACCCTTGCTGCCAAGGGTGGCCTTCATGTGAAAGAACAAGAGCAATCAGTTTGGAAACTTAATCTGGTAGAACAGGTGCTGAATGTGTGGGGGCCGACTTGTGTTTGTTTTTTTCTTTTCATTTTGCTCTTGGATTTGTCGGGCCTTCTCCATCTGCCTCTTGCCGAGGGAGACCAGCCGTTGGAACAGTTAAGTTGTGAACATGCCTGGCTTCTCAGACTGGGTGGGGAGGAGTTCAAACAAAGGATGCAAAACACTTTTCGCTTAGGTGCTCCCCAGATTCCATGTCATGTGTGTCCCACTGTCCCACTGTGTTTTCTTTTCCTTGGGGGGGAGGTCGGGTTTGGAGATGATCGGTGCTTATTGCCAAGGCTTCGGAACCTCCTGGTGAAGGCCAACAGGCACATAAAGCTTCAACTGGCGATATCGTCCGGTATCTGAATTTGAACTTTAGGTTAGAGTTTTAAACTGCTTTGAGTGCATGACTGGTATACAAAGAGACTTATTATATTTTTGAGTGGCCCGACAGAGTTCATGTAAGATAATGTATGATGCACACATTTCATGGCACCCAGGTCCCATGTCATTTGTGAACTTTGAAGATTATCGGTGCTTATTGCCAAGGCTTCGGAACCTCCTGCCGAAGCCCAACAGTCACATAAAGCTTCAACTGGCGAAATCGTCCGGTATCTCAATTTGCTCTTCCAGTTCGAGTCAAGTTTTGTATTCTTACATTATGACTGCGTTGGGTGCATGATAAACAAAGAGACTTATCTTATCTTATGTGTCGCTACAGATTTACTGTAAGAGTAAGTATATATATTATATTTGTATAATTATATATTTACATATTTGATGCACACATTTCCGGCCAATGTATGATTTTAGTTTTGTTAAGGGAGTGTTGCGCGGTGCCTTGGTCATTCAAAACTCCCATGTCATTTGCAAAATTTCTGGGGTTCAAAGGAGCAATCTTCCCAAGAAGTTTTCAGGTTGCATAGCAATGGCAGCTCCAGAGTCATCAAATAACGGGGTGGTGTCTGACACCACTGCAATGCTGACCTTGGCTGTCGCTCTCCAGAGACGATGTGATGGGCAAATTGCGCTCCGCCGAGAAGGATGTTGCATATTGGGTCGTCGTTGTTCATTTCAGTTTTTAGTGACGAACTTACACCACCCTTTGAAAGGTTCTAAGTGATTGTCTATCATTATATTTCGTTTGGAGGACAATTGGGAATGTGCAAGTGCAAACATAAACTATAGTTACAAATCCATACTATATATAATGAATGTTTTTTTCATGAGTGTGAAAAGGAAAGAAAATAGGTGCAAACATGTATTGACAATTGCAAACTCATCGCTATATATATAAATTATATTGTATATGTGTGTCGTGTTCAAATCATGTCATGGTGTTGCTTATAGCGACAGGATCCGACATCATGCGCAAGGAGTTGATTGATATTGCAGACACGTTGCAAACGACGCTCATGAAGCTGAACAAACTAGAGAAAAAGATGGACGCATGTTCCTGGCTGATGTTTTAGTTTCAATCTTCCATATCATTCCAGTTGGCTAAGATTAATTTCAATGTTTTCCTGACGGTTGTGTTGGGGCTTTTTGGTGTTGTTTTGACGTCTTTTGATGTTTCAATCAAGGTGAGAAGCTGATGCGTTTGGAAATTTACAGGATGTACAAAACAATCCGGGACCATGGAATATGTGTAGATCCACGACGTATCTTGCCTGTTGTGTCTTTGGCAGCCGCAGACTCCAGTGAAGAACCAGATCCAGAGGATTTGGACAAGGAAATCAACGAAATGATTCGTGAAATTCATGTTGATGAAGGTACCCTGAGAGACAACCTGGATCAATTAGGTGAAGCACACAAAAGATCTCCGGAAGGTGGTGTTGCAAGTGCAAGTAAGCGACCACGGGTCTGGGAAAGTTGATTCGAAGGGACAGACTTGCGATTGAAAAAAAGGTGTCTGCGTGCATATGTATAGATGAGCGTGGAAAATCTATATTTTTGGCATATTGCATCCATGCATGCTCTTCAGATAAACAACTATTTCATGCGCATTCAGTTGATGTGGCATGTGCAAATGAAAACAAAGACTTGGGTGCATGATAGACAAAAAACTTTTCTTTTATTTGCGATGCAAACATTTCATGACATCCAGGTCCCATGTCATGCAGATATCTCTGATTGCCAAGGCTGCGGGTGAAGACAGGAAAGCATCGAGCGTTTGGTACCCCAATTTGGTGTTTAGGTTGGAATGCTACGCTGTGTTGAATGCATGATAGAATAAAAAGACGTTTCTTTTATTTGTGATGCAAACATTTCATGACATCCAGGTCCCATGTCATTGGTGCCGGTTGTGGAGATAGTTCTGATTGCCAAAATTGCGGAACCCTCTACTGAGGACCATCAACCTGAGAAATCAACGGGCGAAGATGTTTGGGATCTCAGTCTGTGAGCTTCTGGGTTAAACAGTTTTGACATTGTTTCTTGGGTGTTTGAACTAAATTATGTATTTTGACCTCTACATATACAAACTTGTGGAAGAAAAATGGAATCCGAAGCAGAAGATGAACGGCATTGCTTTGAAGAGGAAGAGGAATGAGAATTGTTCATGTCACGACACGTTTTTTTTTCTTATGTGGTTACGGTTTATATAATGATAAGTTTGTAAGAACTATTTTACAACAATGCCAGGATTTGGTTGACAATGACAATTTTGCTGTTTCAGATGCATGTGAAGACGGCCTTGGGAGTACAAACATGAAACCAACAAGACTTCTCTATCATTTGCGATGCAAACATTTCATGACATCCAGGTCCCATGTCATGCAGATATCTCTGATTGCCAAGGCTGCGGGTGAAGACAGTAAAGCATCGAGCGTTTGGTACCCCAATTTGGTGTTTAGGTTGGAATGCTACGCTGTGTTGAGTGCATGATAGAATAAAAAGACATTTCTTTTATTTGTGATGCAAACATTTCATGACATTCAGATCCCATGTCATTTGGGAAGTTGGAGTCAGAATGTGTTCCAATCATTTTGGTGAAATATGCCGCTGCCTTTTCTACAAAATCAAAATGTCCATTCCAATAGCACATGCAACATCAACAGTGAACCATACAGTGGTGAGCGATGATGAACCATACAGTGGTGGTGCAACATGCATCCGTGCCCTACGCAACATGCTGTGGACCATTCACATCACCATCAGCTTTGAACTATGGACCATGCCGTGGATCATGGATATCACCATACCCACCACGTTGTCCAGTACCGTTATCTTTGACCTCTCGTGGACCATACGCAGCACTGGTGACAGACCTGGTCGCATCCCCGATTCCGGTGGCGGCAGTGAGGCCAAAACCGAGCTGTCGGCCACCACAACCACCATCTTCAGAGCCATCAAGCAGCAGTGCAGGACCTTTACCTAGTGCCGCTAGTGCAGTGCCGTCTGAAGATGACTTGGATGCAACAATCCAAAACTCCAAAGATGTAATCAACCGTTATCTTGAAGGGCGGGGACAGGGACGGCAGCCACAGAAATGGAATGACAAATCGTCCTGGAAACATGCAAAGTCAAACTATGCAGAGTTGGATGACAAGCAGAGGCATGACAAATCATCCTGGAAACATGCAAAGTCAAACTATGCAGAGTTGGATGACAAGCAGAGGCCACGGAAACGGAGGGGCAAATCATCCAGGAAACATGCAACGTCAGACTATGCAGAGCTGGATGACAAGCAGATGCACTTGATGGTGGATGTACAGACGTTACGTTACAGCCAGCTTTCATGCAAGGATCATGTTCAATGTGGCCGTTCAGTAGCCCAGTTGGTGAGTGACCTGAAGGATCGAAAAGTTAGATTGTCTGCACCCTTCTTGAAGTTGTCCGTTTTTGAAACTCGAGATGAAGAGACCAATGAACACATCTTGAGGTGTATCGACAACCGTCGATTATTTGCATTGAAGGAATATGCAAAGGATCTTCGAAAACCTTTGTATGTGCACATCAACCTTTTTACCCGTGATATCATCAGAGAGGTCGAGCGTTTCAAGATGAACTCAGACGCTACGGACGGCCGTGACGTGCATTTGAGGAAGCGAAAACGCAACATAGACTGACCTGATAAGTCGGGATTTTTCCAGTAGCATTAGTTTGCATGTACCTTTTCGATCGCAAAGCGATTTGTTGAATTGATCTCTAGTGAACATCAATGATTTGATTTGTTCTTTTTGCAGGGGGTCTAAAATGGTGTGTTTTGAAGGGCGCAGTACAAACATGAAACCAACAAGACTTCTCTATCATTTGCGATGCAAACATTTCATGACATCCAGGTCCCATGTCATGCAGATATCTCTGATTGCCAAGGCTGCGGGTGAAGACAGGAAAACATTGAGCGTTTGGTACCCCAATTTGGTGTTTAGGTTGGAATGCTACGCTGTGTTGAGTGCATGATAGAATAAAAAAGACGTTTCTTTTATTTGTGATGCAAACATTTCATGACATCCAGGTCCCATGTCATTGGTGCCGGTTGTGGAGATAGTTCTGATTGCCAAGGTTGAAGCCTCTACTGATGACCATCAACCTGAGAAATCAACCGGCGAAGATGTTTGGGATCTCAGTCTTTGAGCTTCTGGGTTAAACAATTTTGACATGGTTTCTGCAGGGGGTCTAAAATGGTGTGTTTTGAAGGGCGCAGTACAAACATGAAACCAACAAGACTTCTCTATCATTGCCGATGCAAACATTTCATGACATCCAGGTCCCATGTCATGCAGATATCTCTGATTGCCAAGGCTGCGGGTGAAGACAGGAAAACATTGAGCGTTTGGTACCCCAATTTGGTGTTTAGGTTGGAATGCTACGCTGTGTTGAGTGCATGATAGAATAAAAAGACGTTTCTTTTATTTGTGATGCAAACATTTCATGACATCCAGGTCCCATGTCATTGGTGCCGGTTGTGGAGATAGTTCTGATTGCCAAGGTTGAAGCCTCTACTGATGACCATCAACCTGAGAAATCAACCGGCGAAGATGTTTGGGATCTCAGTCTTTGAGCTTCTGGGTTAAACAATTTTGACATGGTTTCTTGGGTGTTTGAACTAAATTATGTATTTTGACCTCTACATATACAACTTGTGGAACCATTGCCAGGCGCCGGATTCTGAGGAGACAGTGACGCAGAAGGCCTTTTTTTTCAGTAACTACACGCTTCACGCTTGGTTCCATTTACTATATTGTATGCATATAGACTGTGCTTGTCTACAGTATATGCTACTGTGTATTGTATGTGCCATGCAGGATGCTACATGGCCACCTAAGCCAGACGTTTCGAAGGCATCACTTTTGCGATGGACAACAACGAAACCCCCAGAGCCTATGGCGGTGCAAAACCAACCTAAGGCGTAATGGTTGTGACATGCGGTGCTGTATACTGTACACTTTGTATAGTGAGTTTCACACTGCACACTCCTCGTCAGGAAGTCAAGCAGATACCTAGACAACTCCCACTGACATTTCAGCAGGCTGCTTGATATGACATGTGTTTTGCTTTACTGTAGAAGATTTGAGTGGGAATATACTGTAGAACAACGTGCCGTGCGCGTGCAACTGGCCAGGTGCTACCATCAACACTGGTCACAGCCGAGCCACAGGAGACGTACTGTAGCTGGGTCACGGTTTAGTGGCCATCCCTTGCCTGCCGCAACCCCCTTTTTAGTGGCCATCCCTTGCCCTTTTCTTCACCGTAGTAATCATTGCCTTTCCAATCTGCACAGGAGGGAGATTGTCCAACGGAGCAGACGTCAACCGCAGCTACCCAAGAGGTCTGGAAACCTAGCCCAACAAGTTGTTCCATCTACTATTTTATGACGATGTATATACTGTACGCTGATGTGAGCTACGCATCCATTTGTCATTTGGACATGTGGAAATCAATATCAATAGTCTTTGGCAGCTATTGTAATTAGTGTATCCAAAACATCCACAGAATCATGATGATAAGAATTGCTGTAGATGCCCATAGTTGTCAAAACGTCAAAGAAAAATGGAATCCGAAGCAGAAGATGAACGGCATTGCTTTGAAGATGCAAACATTTCATGACATCCAGGTCCCATGTCATGCAGATATCTCTGATTGCCAAGGCTGCGGGTGAAGACAGGAAAGCATTGAGCGTTTGGTACCCCAATTTGGTGTTTAGGTTGGAATGCTACGCTGTGTTGAGTGCATAATAGAATAAAAAAGACGTTTCTTTTATTTGTGATGCAAACATTTCATGACATCCAGGTCCCATGTCATTGGTGCCGGTTGTGGAGATAGTTCTGATTGCCAAGGTTGAAGCCTCTACTGATGACCATCAACCTGAGAAATCAACCGGCGAAGATGTTTGGGATCTCAGTCTTTGAGCTTCTGGGTTAAACAATTTTGACATGGTTTCTGCAGGGGGTCTAAAATGGTGTGTTTTGAAGGGCGCAGTACAAACATGAAACCAACAAGACTTCTCTATCATTGCCGATGCAAACATTTNAAATTTGTGGAAGAAAATGGAATCCGAAGCAGAAGATGAACTTTGAAGGGCGCAGTACAAACATGAAACCAACAAGACTTCTCTATCATTTGCGATGCAAACATTTCATGACATCCAGGTCCCATGTCATGCAGATATCTCTGATTGCCAAGGCTGCGGGTGAAGACAGGAAAACATTGAGCGTTTGGTACCCCAATTTGGTGTTTAGGTTGGAATGCTACGCTGTGTTAGAAGAAAAAAGACGTTTCTTTTATTTGTGATGCAAACATTTCATGACATCCAGGTCCCATGTCATTGGTGCCGGTTGTGGAGATAGTTCTGATTGCCAAGGTTGAACCCTCTACTGAGGACCATCAACCTGAGAAATCAACCGGCGAAGATGTTTGGGATCTCAGTCTTTGAGCTTCTGGGTTAAACAGTTTTGACATGGTTTCTTGGGTGTTTGAACTAAATTATGTATTTTGACCTCTACAAATACAAACTTGTGGAAGAAAAATGGCTATGCACATGTCCCAAGTCATGTGCAATACAGGAATCCGAAGCAGAAGATGAACGGCATTGCTTTGAAGAGGAAGAGGAGTGAGAATTGTTCATGTTACGACACGTTTTTTTTTCTTATGTGGATACGGTTTAATGATGAGTTTGTAAGAACTATTTTACAACAATGCCAGGATTTGGTTGACAATGACAATTTTGCTGTTTCAGATGCATGTGAAGACGGCCTTGGGTATGTCAACGGCCAACCATATCCTACGAAGTGGCCAAAACATCGAAACTTTCATGACATAAACCAGTGCCAGAAACAAAGCTTGCAAGATGCTTTCAATTGGCCGGCCATCGTGAGAGATGCTATGCGGGAACATCTTCTCAGCTTGGGCAGCTCTGCCCAACCGCTTGCTGCCGATTGCAACAGGTGTCTCACTGTGTCTTCCCATTGGAGCGGTGTATGCACGCAATCACGGGGTTCGCAGATTCTTGCCGCCAATGACGTGGTCGGTTGCCGCTTCAAGCACGCACCACCCTCAGCTTCCGAGCCATACAGCTGAATTCAAATATTTAACCTATGTGCAATTATATGTATATATATATATATATGTTTAAGAGGTATCGTATATAGTTGAAGTTGTCTTGACGAAATCAGAGCTCAGTTCATTTTTGAATTCAGACAATATGACTTCGTGGTTAAGGAGTTGCAAAAAATAATCGGGAAACATGAACAAACAGATCATGTCATGAGTTGTTTCAGGTGTGCTTCTTTGAGAAGACAAAACAAGGCCAACACGTCCTCCAACGAGACTATCCAGACGCATGTGTTTTTCGCAATGTTCTGGATGTGTATCCACCAAACCAACGCAAAGCAATTTCATCCGGCGAAACGAACCCAGTGGACACAGCAGTTTCCTATGAGTCTACAAGTCGGTGCATGCAGCACGGAGACAAATGCAAGCTCATTGGTGGCAAGGTTGACTTCTCCGTGTTCGGATCACCGTGTGTTGATGATTCACCTATTGGCTGCATGAAGAAAGAGAGTGGCAATCAACGGCCTGTTCCATGGATGAAATTTGTGAAATTTTGCGTTTGTTTCCCATGTCATTGCAGATCTAGCAGAGAGATGCAAAGAGGAGTTCAGCCACAGCACGTCACGCCAGTTGAGGCAACAATGGCCCATTTGCATTGGTTACAGGAAAAGGTGGAGCCAGCCCTCATGAATTCCGAAAATGTTGTCACGGGCAATATCTCTGAAAAGATTTGCGAGAAGTTTTCGAACAAATACCATGCAAAAGTTTTTTGCTTGAAACTGTTGCTGTTTTCTTTTCTAATTTGTGTGATTTTGTATGATTGTATTGTTTTTTTGATTCACGTCATGCATCTGATGACATGGTTTTTGATGAGGTAGTTTTTGCAGAGCCGTGGGACGTAGGATTCGGAGCTCTTCGCCGGCGAAGGGCCTTCACATTCTTCGTCCGGAAGGACGTTGCAGCATTTACGTCCGATCCACAGCAATTGTATGATCGACTGGTTCGTGATCTCAAGAAAAAACAAATACGGATCAGTGATCTTTTGTGGGCAAGCGACACCGAAGTGCAGAAGGAAATAGAGCTGATGTGTCAAGGCAGCAAATCTTCAGAGAGATCTATGGAAAGCATGCTTACGAAATTTGAAGAAGACAATCTTAAGGCATATGAGAAGTTGATGGATGATGCTGGTTTGGATCTCGAAAACCAGATATGTGTTCCAGGCCAAAATCCGCATCATGTGGCCAAATGGTCAAACACATCAAGACTTCCAACATTGACAGCCACCGATAAATGGATGTGGGTGCGAAAGCTCCGCCGCCCCCTGTGTGCAGTGGAGAAGTTTGCTGGACACGGGTTTCCAGTGCGAAAGGATCTGGCTGATATTTTAGGAGTGCCGGTATCTAGTCTTTCCAAACACTGGCTCAGGGAGATTGTCGCATATATGAATATGTCGTTCTATGTTTTTTTTTGTAGGAATCATGAGTACCTATGTCATTGGTTGCTCAATCATGAGTACCTATATTTATATATATATATACGTGCCTATGGTTTTGAAGTCTATGGTTTTTCCATTCCTGACCACAACCGGTTCCAAGGTATTTGACTTGTCTGGACTTTCTTCTCCTCACAAGGCTGTGGGGAATGGTCAGCACTTGGTGTGTGCTGCAGTGAGCTTGGCTGCAGCGCTTGGCTGCATAGTGCTTTACCCTGAAAGCTCAGTTCCAAAGATGTTGGGAAAGCTGAGTCCTGTTGCCAACGATTCTTGGAAACTTATTCCAGTGGCGGCTGATGGTCGTTGCTTCTTCTCTTGTCTTCATATTCACACGAATTGCTCAGAGAAGCGAAAGGAAAAGTTGTTCAAAGTCATCCGGAATGCAAGTGGGTTTCCTATCCAGACTGATCAACTACAAGAAGAGGAGTGGTTGGTCCTTATATGCATTCATGATTGTTTTTTGTTTATATATATATATAATTTTGTCAAGGTGTTTCTCAGAATGCATTCGTTTTCTAGTTTTTTGTTTTCTTGCAGGATGAAATGGTTGCAAAATGGTTCAACAATTGGCTTTCAAAGAACGATGACAACAGCGAGCTTGCCAAGAAAACTGCAAAGGTTTTCGCTCGATACGACATGCCAGGCTGACCGGTGATGTATGCAAAATACGGTATTCGTACGTATACGTACCTAAGTACACATATATATATATAGTTGTTTATAATTGTAGTAAGTATGTTTCATTGAAATTGACATTGGTGGAATAGTGTGCAAAATCACATTTGTGGTTTGTTTTTTTTCTAGAGCTTCAATCTGGACAGCACTTACTGACAATGATGACATAGGACTGGACTAAACATGTCACAACCGTGCGTCCTTTCAGATGAAGACGTTCTAAAGTGGATTTTGGCAAAGTTCTCTCTGCGACTCTGCATGTACGGCGCTTCTGGCGATCTGATTCAATACCATGAAGGGACTACAGGCAACAATGATGACATGATGGTTAGTGTCCAAGGCATCTGGGCATTGGTTGGGGCATGCAGTGAATAGTTGAAGTTGAAGCATGTAATGTAGGTATGTCTTTTGTCATTGCGTCTTACAATGCAAGAGCCGACAATGGCCTTCATACATTATTGTCGCATTTTCCTTGATAGGATCTGTGGATGGTGATGGCCACGCTTCTAGCCATTTCAACTACTGGTGGCAGCCCAAGACAAATAAAGACAGTGACCCAGCAGCGGAGTTGCGGAAAGAGGAGGACGGGAACAAGACTTTGTTGACGAAACACCCATGTCATGAGGTTGTGAATGTTGTTTAGATTCATGATTCATGATCATTCCGGCGTGTTCATGCAGTTTTTACCCTGAAAGGTTCGGAAGTTATTTCCAAACTTGATGATTCATGCTACGTCAGCAGTCTTTTCATGGGGGGACTCCTTCAAGAAGAAAGTCAACGTTGGACCTGTCACAGATACCCTTCACAAGGCAGCTGAGGTGGCGGATGTGTACCGCAGAGCTGCAGCGCTGAAGTTTGATTCGTTCAAAGGTGTCAAAAAGAAACATGGTTGAACACATGACATGGGATTTTTCGAGTTAATTATTTTTTGTTCAAGTGAAATAAATCAATAGATAGATGAATAAATATATGTATCTATATATATATATATTGAAATATAAAGACTTTTTGATACGCGTTTATCTCCCGCACATATCTTAAAAGTTTTTGCACCCTGAGCTTCAATGTCAGGAATGAATTGATCACTTTGTGCTGGAAGGGGAAGTTGTCGACCGAAGGAAGTGTCTTCGACTTGAAAACTAATCTGGTGACTGACTGGTTGAAGAGATCTTCAGATGAGGAAGTGAAGCATTTTGAATCAAATGATGGACCTCCACTGCCTCCACCAGAAGGGCCGCCTCCTGAGCACGATCTTCATCCAGATGTGCCACTAGATGTGCCACCAGAGGTTTCTAGTCTGATTGATTTTTGAAATTTTGTGTTGATTGTGGACAACAACCCGCAGCCTTTTTTGCACATTTCGAGTCCTATGTCATGTGTCTTTCAAGTCATATCTCAAGTCAGGATGAACAGACAAGCGTTGCGAAAGCATTTCCACATCTCAAAATATTCAAAAAGAGCGTCCTCCTCAAGCTATTTGGCTATGAACGCAGATTGTCCATTCCAAAGGATGCAGGATCACTTTTAGCAGCGGCCAAAAAGCTAGATCTGTGCAAGGGTGCACTAGAGGACAAATTCAACGAACTTGGGAAGCTTAAGAAGAAACTCGGCAAATGTTCATTTGAATTTCTTTTTTCTTACTGTTTTTTTTCATACAGATGGTCACTTCATGTTTTACCCAGTATTGTAGCTTTCAACAACGTTTGTAAAGATGAAAAAAATGCAATGCAGTTGTATACCCAGACACATGGCACATGATATGAGACCCGTGCATATAAAAGACACAGACTCAGGCCAGAATTGATGGACATGTGCGCAAAGGCTCATTTGAAGAAATCAGGAACCGTTTTGCAGTTGAAGGAGATGTTGACTAGGAATTGGATGAGGACAGAGTACCAAGAGCCCACAGAAGTCACTCCTTGTCCAGATCTTGCTCATCCACCTGCAGAACCGGAGCATTCCCTTCCATCTTGTTCAGTGCCTGAGCCCCTTGCTGCGGAGAACGCTTCTGCGGATGGTAGCAAATCCTCAGCCCCAACGAAAGGACTTACGAGTGTTTTAGACAAATGCCAGATAGTCAGCGAAACAACGGAGGATGTGTCGAATATGTTTACCAATCCTGCAGACGGTCCACCTTTACCCGACCTAACGGTCGGCACAACCGTAGATGTTGTGAGAGCTGGTAGCAATGGCATCATTCCTGTTGCGGGAATGATTAAGATACTTCAAGCTTTCGATGAGGATCCAACATTCATTGCAGTGTTGCTTGCAGGCTTGGTGGTTTTGTTTTTGACTGCAATTGCCTCCAATAACAGTGGCTCACACATGACATGGGACTGGGCTGATTATGTACTTTGTGAAAACCATTTGTATACAGAATGTATTAGTATATAATTCGTTTTTACATAGAATAATTATACATCATGTTTGCTGATCGTTGCACCGACAGGCACTCGTATCATGACAAAGGCGAAGCTGCAGCGAGATTATGTGCAGCGTGTTGTCATGGGCCCTCATCATCTATTCACAGCTTCTGTAGTCGATGAAGAGAGCCAGGTCTACGGCAAGGATAAGGATGCATTGAGGATTTGGGGAATTATGCACCGGTCAGATCATGTCCCAGACATATCTGACTTGCTGACTCTTTTCAAGGTTCAGGAGCCAGACACAATTCACATAGGTCGGATAAACAGAAAAATTCCCAGCAAGCTGATCGAGAGCGAAGATTGGAGTAATCCAGACTTTCTTGTGTTCAACGCGGATCAACAGGTAGGGTATATAGGGGCTCTTCACAGTTTGGCAGGTTCATTGTTTATCGATCACTGTTTATCGAATAAGTTTTTCTACAATGCTTGTTTCAAGTTTTTTTCTACAATGCCTTGCCAGCTCCATTCCCTGAGGTGTCCATTGTCACCAAAGGAAAATTTGCGACTTTAGGGGACGGGTTCAGATTCCTTCCTGATGACATGTGACCTGTCGGCTTTTGAGAAAATATACACGTATATATATAATCTGAAATGTATGGGTTTTATATCATGTTATGTTTGTATATTCATGTTTCTTTTGTATATATTATATATATATATATACCGTTACTTCTTTTTTTCAGATTGCATCTGTAATTGCATTTGTTCTTTGCGTAAGGAACTGTTGGGTAAATCCAACATCATTTTTTCCCTTTTCATTCAGGAAAGGCTGNCCCTTTCCATTCAGGAAAGGCTGCAAGACCGCGGATGAAATTATTGCCATGCCAGCTGTCCAAGTGGTATCCCAGATCGAAGCCTCTAAGTCTTCAGTTCAAGAAATCAAGAACAAAAGACAATTCAAGGAAGAATTAGGCCCAAGGGTGTGTGTGTAGGTGTGTGTGTGTGTGTTTGTGGACGTGCGTACACATGACATGGACCAAGAGAAATTCATTGTGTTAATTCTGCTTCCTGAAACAATTTTTTAACTTGGGTTCATCCATATCCCTTGCTTGTTATCTAGAAGCTAGAGGCTTCACTATAAACATAGAACAGATGACATAGACACTCGCTTCAGCAACTTCGTTGCACGCAGGTCAGCAGAAGAGGTTGAAGCTTGATACCGATCTAGGTCATGCTAGTTCTGAGATGCACTACTACCAGAACCAGAGCAAGGTAATGTCCGAATTGTCCATGTTCTTGGCCAATTTGCCTTCAATTTCACGGAATCAGCTAGTATCTGGAACGGGTTTGCTACAAGAACGTACGATCATGGAACTATTGAACCGCACTGAGACATGGTTGAAAGAGGACATATATCCTTCCATATTCCTTGATGCATCCCGGGAGTACGATGAGGAAGAAGGCTTGAAACCCTTCGAAGGAGATTTCTTTGCAAGACCTTTGCCAGGGCATGGTGTGCTGCAACAGTGTCATTTCAAGTTTCATGAGATCAAAGATCGTCTCAAGACTTGCAGAAAAAAGTACGAGATGATCAACCAAAAACGAAACAAGATTCTTGTAAGAGAAGAGGCGAAGAAAACCAAAGAAACAAAAAGATCCAAAGCAGGGGCGGACAAATGGGTGGCATTGAACGACCCGGAGGTCCGTACTGAAGTGACTGAGAAACGCCTCACTAGGCGAAACCAAATCAATAGAAAGAGAAAGGGCATAAAGAAAATCAAGAAGGACAGGTCAGAAGGTGACATGCCGGAAGCCACTTGGCGCAGCACTGGGGGGCAGGGGTAGAATATGATGCGTTTTGGTATTCTTTATGATTACATCGATCAGGAGTACCTATGTCATTGGTAGATATTTAAAATATTCAAAATGTTCAATGATGCGAAGACAAATTCAACGGATTGAGCATCGTTCTTTCTTTTCACCAAGTCTGAGAATCACTCAGGTCAAGCCTGTAAGGAGAGCTCTCACCATCTACGACAAATTGAAAATTTTGAAGTATGCAGACGGCCTTACAGCAAAACAAAGGCCACAAAGATCAACGGACAAGAATGTAGACAAGAAAAAGAAGCGGCCTGCTCCTAGTGATGCGGATGTTGAATCTACAGCAATTGTGCACACAAAGGAACAGAAACGTCATGTAAGGAGAGGCATCAACGTCCAAGCTGCCTGTAAGTCTCATTTCGGAGATTTCCTGGGTGGCATGAAAATATGTCTTCTCAGAAAACGTTGCAGAGATGAGCACTGGAATGAATTGACGGAGAAGCAACAAAAGACCTTATATGGTTTGACAGACGAATTGAAAATGGCATTTGGTCTAAAGCATCGGATCAAAGGATACACATGTCTTGGAGAAAAGGATCTGAATCAAAGGATCAAGGACAGTGGCAAAATTCAGCGGTGGAAAGTGCCAGGATGCATTCTGCAGGACGGGTTTTTGATCCAATATTGTGCGGATGTTTTAGGACTTGTCGTCATATGCTACAACTCACGTGATGCATGTCAGAGACATAACTATGATCAAAACATCATCAGAGACTGACCAATCCGCTGCAAGAGGAGCTGGACTCCGCGTTGACAGAGTTTGCTCAAGGACATTCAACAGTTTGCCAGCGACGTGACAGGATTCTACATCGACATTTGGTGGGGCTCTCAAAAGAGTTTGCTTCTATATTCGCTTGATGCGCACACACGTGAATGAGTTTCCATCAGCAAACTTGAAAATATATAGATGCGAAATACACGTAACAACGCTAAGATTGGCTAACCTTCGTTGATTGCATCAGGAACGCACGGGACACAAAGAAATGGCCTTCATTCTTGGATTTCGCTTGATATGTATGTTTTGAAATACAATTATATAACATCATGATATATATATATATACGTAAATGTTACTACATGTTTTGGTGCAGGTCCCATGTCATTAGCCAAGGTGGTCACAGCACAGAAGCTCTGCGACCAGTACAATGCAGGTTTGGAGGAAGCCCGTGAAGAAGCACAGAAACACAACACGGCTGCCATTCAAGACCTTGTTGAAGTGAAGGCTCCTTTATCAACCATCAATCGCTGCATGCTTCAGCTGCCAGAACCATGTCCTCCAATCGACGCACGCTGGTGCGCCCGTTTTCTTCACATGTTCAATTGGAAGAAGAGATCACTGAACACACAAGGAAACTTCTTAGAATGGAACGATCCCAGGTTACAAGCCAGAAGGGAGAGACTGCGAGAACATATAGCTGGCGGTGTTCACCGCTATCTCGTGCTTAACCTAGATCAGCTGTGGCGACAGTCGCTCCGCTTTGGAAAATCGGTTCTGATGAAGAAAAGCAGCAGTCATTTGGCAAGCATTATTATAAAAATGAATGGTGGGTTCTTTGACGATCTTTGACTGTGTAGGTCCCATGTCATTTGCACCTTCGTTCGGCATTTTTGTGTAGGTCAATGAGAAAGGCGTCACACAGGAAATGCGTTATGAAAAACCGTCATATGGAACCCCCCGTAGTCCTATGTCATCAATGGGGATTTCATTCAACGTTGCTCGTCACGATCAATTCAGTGGGCACCGTGTGAGTATAACTGCTGTTACGTCAAGTTGGAGTGACGGCACGGCCGGTCCTCTAGGACTGTGTGTGCCACGCGGGATGATGACTCACGAAGAAATCCAAAGCTTCAACTCTGAACATACTGGCCGTTGTTTCGTCTTCTCTTCAGAACGACGCACGCACTACATGTGCGGCGAGACCTTCCTTGTCCTTCTCAATGGATTAATCACGGATGCCTTCGCAATTCAAAGGGCCAAGTATAATTTGTCAGAATCCATTCGTGGATTACTATTGACAGATGCTTGGTCAGGCTTTTTTAGCTGGACCAGTGGATTAGACGTTGCCCGTGAGGCCTGGAGTTCTGCTGTCAATACTACGCTTCCAGATTTACAAGCAGGAGGGTGGTCGGCTTCGTGCCAACCAGTGGACCAGATTCACTCAATCCTACGATCAAAACTCGATGTCGTCGACGCGAGCGACGCAGGATGTATCCCTGATTTGCGATCAAGGAGAAACATACTGCAACACACACACACATGACATGGGACTGCAACTGTATTCTTTTTTGAAAATTGCATGCAGTACAAAAGTATTTGAAACCTGAAGGACCCGCTTTTCCAAAATGCCCATCAAACCGAATGGTCAAGTTGGACATCCAAAGTTAGATCCTCATACGTTGGCCAAGCGAACGCTGCAAGCATGGGAAAGTATGTTAGGGCCTTACTCGCTGTGGTCAATTTTTGACAATTTATTCAATGAATATTATGACGTTTATATTGTAATATCGTTTGTTCTATCGATGACACTGAGCCAGATGACATAGGATCTCCTGCAACATTATCACATCTACACGTTTTTCCACATGCTGAAGGCCGTGAAGTAAATCAGCATGTTTTTCCAAGGCCATCAAAATGTTTTGCCGCTGCGTGGGTGGCATGTGGATACTTTGGTCCTGATCATTTCCCCGGTATGACCCAAGAGATCGCTTTGCGCGTGCTCGACGGTTCTGGTTTGCTGAAGTTTTGCGGTGTTCCAAGTGATATTGTAGACAATGTGCCTTCAAGCAAAAGGCCCGGAAAGGGAGCCAGGGTTCAGTGTAGATTTCACCCCAAAGTTGTAGATAATTTTTATATATATACCGATAGGAACATAGACTATACCTACTTTACATATGCCCATGTGACTTAGGAAGTTAAGTGCAGAGTGCAAAGCAATCTCCAATGTATCAGCATCTTCATCATGGGCAGGTTGAAGTGGGCTGTTGTTTTGGAGGATGAGTCTTCTGCATACTTGCCAACAATGATCGGATTGCATGTGGAACGTGTCATTTGCCAGCATCGTCGTGACAGAAAGGTTCTTGCTGACAAAACACCAAACGGTTGGGAGAAGAAACTTGAGAAGATCAACGGTGTTGAAATGCCTATTGTGTTCAACAAGCGAACTTGTGATGTCATATCTGACCCAAAGCATTTGAAGTGTGTTGGCAAACATTATGAACATCTGCGAGTCACTATGACATTGGAGAATGCCGAAGACATTTCCGGGCCAGCCTCTTACTGGATCAGCGCAAACAACTATCCAAAAAGGAAATTGGTGTGCTTGAGCACCAAAGGCAAGTTTTCCGGACTTGATGCTTTGAAGGATACATATGCCAATGAAGGTGCAAGCATGACTTGGGATTGCGGTGGTTGATATGACAATGCAATTTGCTCGTTGAATTTTCGGATTTGATTTCACTGTTTTTTTTCATGGTTGTTCTCAATGGTTGATGCCCAGCCAGTCTTGATTGCAGAAATTTGGTACCGTTGTTTTTTTTCGGCGCATTGTTTTCATGGCATCGTTTTCATTGCACAACCCTTAAGGAACAACTCCTTAGGATGAACACTGAAAGAGAACCATTCAAAAGGATAGCCGTTCAATTTCATACCATTTATTTGGAACACATTAAGACGGCACCTATATGTATATGTGTGTTTATCTTCGATAACTGTGTATTCATTCATTTTGAAATATGGATAGAACATGATATGGGTTTGGAGTGTTTCAGTGCCACATGACTTGGGACTTGGGCGAAGGTGATGAAGAGAAAAAAAACAGCGATGAAGAGAAAGAAGACAACGATGAAGAGAAAGAAGACACAGACAACGAGATGGCGGATGGCTTGATTGTCCCAATGGCCTGGGGTGCGACTCACCATGAGGATGTGGGAGGCACCGGAATGGATTCAGACAGCGAGCACGAAGGAGATGATGGATTTAGCAGTGGCATCAGTGAAGCAGGTACTGATGCAAATTCTGATCAAGAACATGATGGCGATGATGATTCAGAAGCATTACCAGCTCCTGATTCAGAACAGCAAATAATGAGCTCTGGGGCAAGGCAACGGCTATCCCAAAATAATTGCATTGACTACACGGTAATTCCACCTGTGGTAGGAGCCGGCGTGGCTCGTCACCCCAGCAACACGTTTTGGAGTGGCCGCTACCCAGGAGAACCTTGGATAACTTGTAAGTGGTCAGAAAGTCGGACTGAACTCACTAGTTTGGTACGAGTCATTAGACATGTTGTCAAGTTGCATTTGAAAACTGCCCCGGTGAATTCAGCGTTTTGGAAGGCGCAACTGGAGAGCTTGGCAACTCTGACATAGGACAATAGCTGAGAAAAATGTAGCAGTAGCAAATCTAGCACTGAGATGTTTTGCTTCAATCTGTTGGAGAGGAAACTTTGCAAAGGACTCCCAGGTCCTATGTCATGAGCTCTCGGTCAAATGCTCTGCGGTGGGATTTTCTCGTCGTGTTGTTACACCGTCCTCTGTATACACATAGAGTATTCTATAGATTCGTTGATGAGGCTTTGTATGTTTGTTGATGGGACTGGAAAAAAAAAGGAAATATTATCACATTTGCATATTTCATTGATGAGATCTGATGACATAGGATCTGAGACTACCACCTTTGCCAAAGTGATTTTGAGCTTAGAATTAGAACCAATGTAATTTTTCATGAGGATTTAACAATGAAAATTCTTTGGTTCAACTCAAATGAAAAAATAGGGGACATGAAAATGAAGTGAATAGGAACTGAATGGAATTGAATAGGAAATGAAAATGATGCTGAAAACGAAAGTAGTATCACAAAAGAAATGTATTTATATATACGCATGACATTTACATACACGTACTACTGACGACGGTTTGATGACATAGGATCTGTTTTTGAAACAATGCGATTAATAAACCAATATCTGACATATATTGCTTTAATTGTATATTTGTTATCATTGATGACCCTATGGCAAACCGACTGAAAGGACATGAATGCAAAATGAAGACGATGTTGATGCATTTTTTCCCACCATTTGCGCTATTTTTTTTTTTGAATGCACGTGGCAGGTTCCCTGAGCCAGCTTTTCAGTTCCTCATGTTGTTTTTTCAAGTCTTAGAGAAGAGAGGAAGACAGAAGAACGATAGAACTCATTCCACATGATTGGAACCAATGCCACATGATGGTGCAGAACTGCGATGCCAACTGATGCAACTAAGTGCATACGGTTGATTTTCGTGTGACGGTGGAGCTGCTAAGAATTGCAAGCAAATTTCATCCACCGACATGCGATACGAATTCAGATCAAACATGATGATGCCACATGCTGGCGATGCGAACAGTTGAAGGAAGGCACGTTGGATGATGGATGGGATGGGAAAAAGAAAAAAGAGTGCATGTGAGCAACTGCATTTATTTACAATAATGATGAAGACAAGATGTGGCGTCAGGCAGAGTTTGTGGAAATGTTGGTTTTGCCTACAAAACGAGATCAAAACGAGACGGGGGGACTCCAAAAACGAGGTAGGTCCTATGTCATGTGAGTGTTGTGTTTATTTTTTCATGATTTGCTGGGTTTCCTGGCTTAGGTTTTTGATGTCGAGTAATCCTATGTCATTATTGATTCTGTTGAATTTTTCAATTATGTCCGAGCTTTTTTTTTCCTATGTCATCTGAAATACCATCATTTTTTTTAAAATTTCTTGGCTATGTCATCTGTCCTTCTATGGTTTTTGGTGGTACTTTAAGTACCTTTGTCATCGGTTGGTACTATAAGCCCTGAAAATATAAGTTCCTCTAAAAATGAAGGTCAAGTGGGTTCCCATGGTCTAAGCTCTTGTTTTTGTTGATCCCGAAAATCAACTTTCTGTCCTACCCGTTTCAGGATTCTGTATATTCCGTTGAACCCCTGGAAAAAAGTTCGTTACAAAAACCGCTGCTTGGGGGAGTTCGCAGCGGGCTGCTGTTCAAGCGTCCAGTGTTTAAAGCTGGATCCGCAACAAGAGGGGGCAAAAAACCTCGTCGGGCCAAAGCCGGCCCCCCCCAACTTTCGGAGAGGAGGTCCCGTTGCACAAAAAAACACATTTTCTGCGCTCGGTTTGTTTTGTATAGTTTTCTTAAACAATTTCCCATAGGACGGATATCATGGGACTATATGGAAGATTTACCTATATATTTACCATACATTTATGGTGAAATGGCTTGGGAAATATACCGTTCGTCCCATGGGAGCATCTGGGATTGGACGACCGTTTGAGACGTTTTCCCGGTGAAGTCGGTGTTTTTTATTTTTTGGGGAGGCACTGATGCACTGATGCCGAACGTAGACTCGTTAAAGTCTTCAACAAACAACAGAAAGATGGTGAAGAAGCATTTGCTAATTAAACCTACAGTTGATGGGTCCCAAAATCCTGCACCACCAAGGATGATGTTGCATATCCCATTATTTATAGGGTTGAAAAACCATCCCAGGTGGTGCAGGATTTTGTCCATCAACAGTATCTTTCTAGAAGAATAGTTTGTTTGCCAAAATGCTATGCCAGTTGGTGCAAGAGTTCTTTCATGAACAGTACTAGTATCATCATACCCCAAAGGATCCATGTATGGTATATTTACCTCACATTTACCAGAAACATCTACCAAATGTAGCTAAATATACCAGCCCCATGGATCCTATGGGTACTATCACCCCTATCATTTCAATAAGGTTTTTTTTTCAAAAAGTTTGGTAAAAAAACAAAAGGGCCTCCTTCTCGGCGACGCAAGCAGATTTAGTGAGGTTTGGTGCGGCACCCAAAATCAATGTGAACATGTGGCACGCAAGGAAAAAAAGGGGGCCGCATTGCAGCTCAAGTTGTTTGGAGGATATCATCCCAGGACTTGGCTTGGATATGTGGTAAAAATAGCCATGGTGAGGGAAACATCGTTTTCGTCCCCTTAAGAAAGTGGGTTGTTCCACTTCCAAATGGCCATGGTGTTTCATGGCTTTGTAACAATGGGGCCCCGAGTGCCCTCACTACTTACTTACGAGTCCTGAAAAGCCGGGGGCCGCAAAATGGGATGATCGTTTCCTCCAAGCCATGGGAAAAAATTGGAGGAAAAAAAAAGCACTGTACGGTGTACCTGTTGACCTTTGAACGCCGCAAAAATCGATGTTCTTCGCAAACCATCCAAAAGATTCAGGAGTTCAAATTCCTGAAAGTTCCAATTTGTTTCAAAACGCCAGGGACTTGAGCTAGCTTTGTTTGCTTGTTCCCTGACTAGTTCTTGCGGGTCTTCCATATTGGACACCAGCTTTAAATACATTTGAGTACTTGCCATTCAATTCACGATCTAGTCAAGTAAACCAGATAAGCGTGGTAGTTTTTCCACAACTTATGCTCAATACATGATTCAACATGTTTCTTTACTTGGATTTACTTGCTGTTCTATTTACTTTTCTACCATATCGGATTTTTAACATTTTCAAATCAATCATCCGGGTGTACACCGAAACGGAAAAATGCATCGGCCTCAAGGTCGACGAGTCGACCTTCGGGTCTTCGGCCTCAAAAGAAAAGAATGATAGAATTATATAGGGGGTAATGATTAGAAATCCCGAAATCTTTGGACATACTTAAACGGATTCGGTAGGGTATGGCATTTGTTTTCCCCCGGATTTTTTTAAGGGTTCCATGGGACCCCATGTTTCCACCATCTTAAAACGTGTGTCAATTTTCCCCCACCGGATGCCACACCTGACGTTTTAAAAATCCTACACCGCAGTTGGTCTATAACGCCTCCTACACCGGTGGTCCAAGCATGGCAGAGAGGCGGAAAAGTGGAGTTTGAGAAGCTTGCTTGGATGTCCATGGACGGTAGTAACTAGTTAGTAAGTTGGTTTATAACCTACTTATGGGACTTGTAACCTACTTATATAGGGGTTATAACATTTATAACTCAGTTACTAAGTACCATGGACATCCAAGTGTGGTTTGAGGCAGGATATTTCTTCAGAGCTGGATTGGCATAGTGAGATATGATAAACAAGCATCAAAAAATTGACGATGAAACCTCCAGTCTGCCAAATACCTTCTAGTCATACCAAAACGTGAGGATCGGTGGAATCCAAAGATCTTTATGGACAACGTAGGGTGTCCATTGAAGTGATCGCAACTAATTGGTAAGTTGGTTGATTACCTATTTAAGGGACATACCAGGGAGACTTGCAACCTACTCATATCAGGGTGAAATAATCCATTGATCCTAAGTACCAGCAGGACATCCGAGTATTTAATCTGATTCCCTTAGCTCCTTTGAGTTTACCCACAAACTCGAAGGCGTTGTGTCATGTATGGCCATCACGTTGCGAACTGGGTGGTCGTGAGACAAGACTTGTTGCAGCTCCTTTGAGTTTAGTGGGATTTTATATGTAACCCACTAAGTAACCCACTATTGCTATCGCCGTGTAGTTTGCGGTGCTACAACAGCACATCAAGACGCTCTATGTAACCGTACTAAGAGTTTAACTTTTAGTCCCGGGGACCTACTTGGATGTCCTGCTGGTACTTAGTAACTAGATTATAACCCCAATATAAGTAGGTTGTATATAAGTCCCCTAAATAGGTGAAATAACCCAACTTACTAACTACCTGGTAAACATAGTGTACTATTGTTTTAGGCAACTGTGGCTGGGTTTTAAGGGGTTTCAAGTTGATGGAAATTAACAGCAACGGCTGTTTTCCAGGTAGTTACGATCACTTCCATGGGTCCATCCCAGTAAGGGTTGCCATGATTATATCCCTATAAAATGTTGCTGACTTGAGATATTTGTGCAACATAGCTTGAAAATGCTTGGTTCATGTCATGCTCCCCTTTCCCAGGATGTCAAGTGGTAGGTTGAATAATAATGGGTTTTGGGGTCCAATGGTATTAAATGGGTGTTTCCAAAAATAGTGGTACCCCAAAATGGATGGTTTATAAATTTTATAAGGAAAAGCCCAATTAAAATGGATGATTTGGGGGTACCCCTATTTTTGGAAACACCCAAATGATTCTGAAAGACTCGGTTTTGGTCTCCTCGCTGACTTCTCGCCAGGAGACCGGCCCCAGTCGTGGACATGTCGGCGTGCGCTTCATGCGCTTGGCTTGGAGCCAGCGATGAAGAAACAAAAACGCTTCGGGGTAAGAAATGTATACGAAACAGTTATATGTACTTACCTAGAACCCAAATGACCATTGTTTTGATTGGAAAAGGCCTTGTTTTGAGGGGTTGACCTTCAAAAATAGAGGCCATTTAGGTTCTAGGTAATGATTGATTAGGATCTCATTTGATATGTTTCAATACTGTTTTAAAAGTATAAGCATGCACAAAGAAAGTAAATAATACAACTATATAGCATGAAATGTTCAATAATTGTAAACACCCATCGTGTAATATCCCATATTGTAAAACATGCTGTACTATGATAACTTAAGGTGAACTGTTTTTATGCTTATGACTAGAGTAAGTTTACCATTATATACTTGATTGCACAAACCTGCCTGTAACCACACGGAGGCGGAAGAAAACCAAATATTTTGTCCTACACACCCCATGCAGATATGCTCCATGTATATTACGGAATATTTACCTACACTCACCATCAAATTCAGCCACATGTAGGAAAATAACGGCAAATATTCCATACATGGATCATATAGGGGCATAGTATTGATGGGTGCAGCACTTTTTTCGTCATTGCCCAAAAAAGACCCACAGGTACAACGATCGTTGTGCAGGATGAGCCGCGGGACATATAGCACGTGGTTCCTTGCAGATGAAATGGCATGTTGCACGTTTGCTGACTGCATTTTCTTGTCTCTATCCTGAAAAAATGTGAACGTGCAAATTTTGTATTCAAGACTTTGAGTTGTTATTGCAATTTACCCTAAGGATCCTTGACATAGAGTGTCAAAACTATACGTGCTTTGTGGCTCTTTTCATGTCTTTATGAGGGTCTGGTGTTTCTGTTGGACGGAACAATGGATTCTTGTACCCAGAGCATCCATGTATGGTATATTTCCCTACATTTAGTTGGTTTTCATGGCAAATGTAGGTAAATCTGCGTACCATACATGGATGGTATGAGGTAGGGTATTAAAGAAATAGATGCATCTGAGAGCATTGAAACCTGTCCGAGAACACCAACTCGACAGTCGTGAAAATTTGGATGCCACAACTTGCCAAAAAATCAGCAGAAAAAAAAACTAAAGTTGGATATGTTTAAGGTGATGTTTTACTTTGTACCATGGTAAATCATCATTAAACCACCATTTGGGATAATATTTGTGGAACTTTTTCCAAGCATCAAACGAGCAAATCCAAGTGAAGAAGACCTTTTTTTTTGTTTCACATGTTTTTACGCATCATTTTGGATCTCAAAATCACATGAAATTACTAGGTCCCGGGGGCGATTTTATGTGTCATTTGGTCAGACACCTATCCCCCATTTAAAGTGTTTTTGTTACCGAAAATATATGACTCATACATCTCATACTGTTGATGGCAGAAATTCTGCACCAGATGATGTAGTAGTCGTAGATATCCCAGTATCCATAAAGTTTTATACATCCCAGGTGGTGCAGGATTTCTTCCATCAACAGTATGACAGATTTGCTTAGTCCAACAAGAACTTGACAATTGGGTATTTTCCTTCCTGGCTTGGGACATAATTAGAACCCCACTAATAAATCCACAAATGCTCATGTATGGAATATGAGCCTACACAGTTTTGCATACTGTAAATGTTCTAAAATGTAGGTAAATATTCCATGTGCTATAGGACCGACGTACTCATCTACATATCTATATATGGGTGCGCGTTGCACGTTCCTCGGCCCCCCCCCCCCACCCCCCATGGTATGGTCCCCCACAGTACTAGCAGCAACAGTAGTAGTACTAGTACTAGTACTACCTAGTACTAGTACTACGTAGTACTATTACTACGTAGTACTATTGCTACATAGTACTACGTAGTACTACGTAGTAACATATACACATACATATTCATATACATGTACATATGCATATACATATACAGATANACACCACACCACAGGGGGGGGTGGGGGGTACTGGGGCGCTACTATGCAGACCCATAACCATGGGGGTGGGGGGGGGGGGGGTGCCTAGGGATGCTGACCCATATATATCAAATCACCCACTCACTCCCAACTCGCAACAGGATGCCCACTTTCCCCTACGTTTTTTCGCACACCACGCTTCGCCCTCCAAGCTTTCACTCGAGGCTCTGACAAAACCTGTGAAAGAGATGTCGGGACCCAAAAGAAAAGGATGCCGATTTCAACGATTTCGTAAAGAACAAAACCTTCCAAAAAGTCCCACACCCAGACACTCAATAATCATATTTCCAAGCTCCATGTAGGGAATATGTACTGTCCCCTTGAATGTGGCCATTTTTCACCTAATATAGATATATAGGTAAATTATCCATACATGAAGATTTGTTGTATGGCGTATTTACCTACATGAAAACCATTTTTTACTACCCAAATGTAGGTAAAAATAGATCATACATGAAGTAGATTCCCGGGATTCATGGGAGACTTGTAGGTTTTTAGCGGATCCAGGGTGATTTGAATGGTAAATGTAAAGGGAAATTATACCAGTTTGGAGTCTCCATTGACTTACTTGGCCAATGACTAAACTTTTAAACTTTTTGGGATTACATATTTAGTAGGGAAAATAAAGTTCAAACTTTTATTTTCAGGGTCCATTGGCTAAGTGAGTTGATAAAAAACAACTATTAATTATTGTTGGAATTCAACATGTTTACTCCATGGCTCAACACCAGGGTCCTTGATTTAGTCAACACTTGGTTTAACATTGAATTTTTACATCCATCTCCAACCAAGGAACCATTTTTTCATCAAAAGAATCAGGTACTTAAAATGGAGGTACTCACCTATATAAGCTGTATGGATACGGCTTATGTAAGCTAAAACCCACCCCCCCAAAAAAAAGCCTTATAAGCTTCAGCAAACCCTCCATTTTTAGGTAATTGAAATTCTTGGTGATTTTTTGGCAATGGCAACTTTGGAATCTCAAGACAAATGGGTGTTTCCAAAAATAGGGGGAACACCCCCCAAAATGGATGGTTTATAAGGGAAAACCCTATTAGAATTGATGATTTGGGGATACCCTATTTTTGGAAACACCCAAATAGACAACAACTGTGCCTTTTCGTATCCTGATGAGCAGTCATGACTACGATGGCAATTTTCCCTGCTAAATGGTCCGAGCGAAGGGTCGCGTTACAAACGTGGACAGAGCACATGTTGAGCAGATTGAAACAAAAAACGTTGAGGACTTATAAGGTACCTATGCCATTGGATCCATATATGGTATATATTTTATCTATATACATTTAATATAGAAGTCAACAAAATGTAGCTAAACATACAATATATGGATCCTATGGGCCTACGGGTTATAACTGCTGAATGGCTTTTCACTTTTTCAATCCACTTTATGTTATCGTGATGGAAATCCCAGTCACCTATGATCGCAGGGAAGCATGTTTTTTTGCCTGGATGAAAAATCAGATTTTCGAAATCCAGGGGGATCCTAGTGATCCTGCAAGGAATCGCCATAAGAATCATGGAAGCATCAAAAGAGATCACCGTAACTAGGTGGTGGCTTCAAATATGTTTTTTTCACCCCTACCTGGGCAGGTGATGAAATTTGACTAATGTTTGTTAAAGTGGTTAAAACCACCAACTAGATAAGGATTTATGATATTTATGGGACTGAATATATTCACCTATACATTTATTGTAAAATCAACTAAAGGTAACTAAATGTAGATAGGTACCATACATGGATCCTTATAGGATTCTTAAAATCCCATAACTTAAAACACAAAAAAACAGCAGTGCCGAACAGTTTTTTTCAGTTTGGAAGTCGTCGTCCCGGATCCCGACCGTTAAAAGCGCCGGATTTAGGGCGAGAATGGGGTAGTCTGGTCACTTGGGGTAACATCTCCATGTGAACGTTTCACTGGGGGGACGGCGTTTTCCAGGTCCGACCCTTCCCGGTTTGGTAGTTTGGTCGACCTTGCCAAACGCTTCGGTTCCGATGGCACAAGCAGCTGTGAAGTCGATGGTTGTTGAAGATGCATTGAAGAGCAGTATGACAAATTTACCTACAAATTTATCCCACAGTATGACAGGACTGCAAGACTTACAGAATCGCTATTTTGCAATGGGACAACCATGGCCAGTGTCATAGGTAAACCATGGCCAGTGTCATACCCATAGGATCCATAAATGGATCCATATATGGTATATTTAGCAACATCTACTATGAAAATCAACCATTCATGTAGGTAAATATACCATACATGGATGGTATGGGATAGGTAGAATGGGTCGTAGTAGGACTTTTCAGACTCAAACGACCTTAATGCTCCTGGTGGTTTTTACGGTTGTACCGTGGTAAATCACCATGAAAAACCAACATTTCGGATATTTTTTTGCATTTTTTTGTCCAACCACCAAACAAGCAAATCCAAGACAATGTCTTTACAGTATGTTTTGCTGCTTGTGCTTGGTGGCCACGAGGGCAATAGGTCTCAATCTCGCGTTGTCGAATAAAATGTGTCCCCTGCGCGTCGCAACCGGAATTCTGTTCAAGTGGACCCGAAATGGGCCCCGTGGAAAGGGCCGCATGGGTGAAACGAATTTCCTCCTCCGACTCGGCAGCCGTTTAATTTTCGGGTGGAAAAATTTCCGGAAATCACACAACTTAAATTTGTTAATCCCCAAGACATGCAGCGAAAAATGCTGCCAGAATCCTGAGTGTTTTTTTTTGAACCGGTGTTTGGATGGTTATGCCATGCTTTGAGGATCAAGTCGCGTCACCTTTTTTTAAGTCGGTATCTTGATGTCTACTTGGATGTCCATGGTACTTAGTAACTAGATTATAACCCCAAGTAGGTTGTAAGTTGTAAGTCCTCTAAATAGGTTATAGCCCAACTTATCGTTTGATTATAAGCATTCCCGATGTAATTATTCAATTCCTACTGGTATGTCCATGGAAGTTAGTAACTAGTGTAATACGTTAGTAAGTTGGGCTATAACCTATTTAGGGGACTTACAACCTACTTAGGGTTATAATCTAGTTACTAAGTACCATGGACATCCAAATAACATTGTTCGTTAAATTTTGGGATTGTATATACCTGGATCTGTCATGGGATTGGCATAAAGTTCCCAAGAAGTTCTTTTCATGATGAACTCTTGAAACTGAAAACGAAGTTGTGATTATTTCTTGGATTTAATGTTTAAAGTAATGTTGACTTTCTACCATGGTAAATCACCATTAAACCACCATTTGGGATAATATATTTTGTTTTTTCCAACCACCTTAATTAAATCCAAGATTCAAAGTCAAAGCAACAGACAAGGAGGGCCCCTCTTCGCCGATTGGGTGCTATATGTTTTATTCAGAAGCGATCATGAATCGATTTCACTCAAATTGTTGACTAAAAGGGATTTGTTTTTGTGTCAAGATAGATAGTTTGACTGATATTTGACATCTTGATTTGATTTTTTGATTGTCTGGGTGATGTTCACCTTACATGGAAATGATCCACTTTGAAGAGAATGTTTTTCAGATGGCGAACAACCACCAATATGGTTACAGTAATGATACACTCCCTAAAAACTAACAGCAAAAATCATCCCTGAAAAAAACCCGTCCGAGTTCCCCAAAAGGAAAGGCAAATGTTGGCCTTTAAACCACCGTGGCTTTCAGGGGTAAACTCACTCGCTTTTTGTCGGACTTTAGGGGGGAACGGGGATTTGCCACCGAAAAGAATTTCCACTGGATGTGACTCTTTTGTGATTTCCCAGAGGATCCATGTATGTAATATTTACCTACATTTATAATGAATTTATGGTTGGTCAACCTAACCACCCCTAACGCACCCCCGCCAGAAATAAGGCCTTATTAAGAATTTATTAAGAACTTATTAACCAATTGGTTTCCCTTAGTAAGGCCTTATTAAACCTTATTCCTGAAACGGGTACGTTAGGGGGGGGGGGGGGTAGGTTGACCAGCCATGATTGTTTACTGTTTCTTTAGTCTTTTTGTAGCTCGAATATTGATTAAGGTACAGTTTGCTGGGGCCTTGCAACTGTTGTTTGTCTAGTTAAGTTTACACATATATATAGTATATAGTATAACGTCTGAAAAAAACGTGGAAATTACTACCCGCGGAGGTTTCCTTGCCCGTATTTTCTTGTGAAAACGGATTCAACTTGTTTATTTTCCCCAAAAGATTCTAAGGGAAGCACCTTGGAGAAAAGATCTCCCGACGTCAGCAGTTTGCAAACAACCGGCAGTCGCAGGATGATAAGAAAAAGGATAAAGAAAAGCAACTTAGCAAAATTCAACGCTGCCAAAATTGGACGGTCGCTACTTTTGGACAAACGTTGAAAGGTTGAATCAATGATGATCGTGAGCCAAGTGGGGTGAGATGGGTGGAAGAACCTTCCTCCACTAACTAGATAGGAAGTGATTCTTAATGGTTCAAACTTGAGAAAAACATAGGCTTGCCCAGTTCTTTCGGGGTTCTTATGTTTGAGACATCACTACGATATACCAACTACATTTCTATAAGTCGTTGAGAAAATAAAGATCAGTCAAGCATTTGTTGGTGGCTACGGATGGGTAGTTGTCCATTCTAAAAGAGACATAGCGGCACATCCGCCAAAATGAAGCTTTTGTATTCTCTTGGATTTGTTAAAGGTGCTGCATTTTAAATTTTACCATGGCAAATCACCATTTTTCACCACCAATTGGGAGAATAGTTTTGGACCGTTTTCCAAGCACCTGAAGCAAGCAAATCCAAGCAAACTTGGTGGTGGGAATGGAAGGGATCCGAGTTCCCTTTGTTCATGGCTTGCCATTTTTCACATTTTTCACTTAGATGTAGGTAAGCAATCCATACATGGAGATTCCCTAGATGGAAACGTTTGTGATACGTTTGAAACCAAGCCTCCAGTTACCTTTTATATATATATATATTGTCAAAAATTCAGCACCTTTGCCATGACTTTGCCCCTGAGCTTCCAACATATTGGGGATGCGTTGGGATGCGTTGGTTTTTTTCGCTCAAGGAAGGAAGAGAAAGACAAAGAGAAAGATAGAAAGCTTGGGGGACTCAGCTCTGTAACAAAAATGCGGTAGGCAAACTATACCCATGACGCATCCATGTATGGCCCTAAGAATCCAGATATGTCCAAAGAAAGGGATTATATACCCCTATAAACCTATTCTAAGAATGGGATTGGGACCATCAATCCTATTCTAGGGAGGGGTATGGATAGTTTATTTATAACCCATAGCATCCATGGAAAATGGTATATGTATACCTACATGAATTTCGTTGATTTTTATGGTGTTCATGTTTCGGCAAATATACCAGTCCCATGGATCCTATGGGATAGTTTACTAGATTTTGATTTCAAGATCCATCAAAATCCTTATCCCATAGGTTCCATGTATGGTATATGAAGGTATATGATTATATGCATATTTGCCTAGATTTGGTTGATTTTTGTGGTTTTCATGAAACTAAATATACCACACATGGACCCTATGGCTATCGGTATATGAATATATGTATTTTTTAGACCCCAACATATCCCAAAGGATCCATGTATGGTATATTTACCTACATTTACCATAAAAATTAACCAAATGTAGCTAAATATACCATACATGGATCCTATGGGTATTTGTGTTGCAATTGGATGGTTCAAGCACCAGCTATTGTACATGATATGCAACAAATGCCCCTCCAGCATCGCCATGGAAAACTTTCCCCCGAAATCTCGGTGTCAAACGCATCAGTTGGTGTGTTCAAATCAATATTTCATGTGAATTTAGTGGTACTCCGGTACTCGCCCAATTTGGATTTCTTTGGAAGACGAAGGTATTCTTGGATTTGTTTTTTGTTTGTGATTTTTCACATTTTACCATGGTAAATCACCATTCTTCACCACCATTTGTGAGAATATTCTTGGATTTTTGTTTGCTTTTGCATCGTTTTGCGAGTCGCAAATCCAAGCCAATACCATCACCCCAGTCTTATGACTTATGATTGGAGATTATGATGTTACATGGTTTGCCTAAACCCTTACAGCCTGAACTCTCCTCGGGGGTTGGCGAGTTGGACTCCCTTACATTCCGAAAAGAAGACATCACCAACTTGGATAGCAAAAACTGCAAAAGCATCCGGAAGTGAGAGGAATGCGTTTGGTAGTTTTTTTCCCAGAGGATCTGTGGGGCTGTTCTTTTACCTACGATTCGTTGATTTTTATGGTAAATGTAGTTAAATATACCATACATGTATCCTATGGATTGGTAGTTAATAAAGCCTATTTCAACCATTTACTATAACAAACACTCCACGCAAACACTCAGCCAGGTAACACGTAACCAGATTTGTATTTTTTGTACATGTGATTATATAAGTCACTTGAAAAATTCTAATTCAGGGATATGGGAATCCTCATGTGTTTGTTGTTTTTTTTGCAATTACATAAAATTGATAATGGTTGTCTGGGAGGTGCTTTCAAATATTTTTTATTTTCACCCCTATTTGGGGAAGATTTCCATTTTGACTAATATTTTGCAGAGGGGTTGAAACCACCAACTGGTTGTAAATTTGTATGCACAGAATTTTTGAAACTGGCCAAAAACATCCCAAAACTCTGAAAACAAATAGTTTAGCAAGACAGATTCATAGCTCAGCTTGGTCTGTCTCATAAAAAACAGACACTTCAACGGTAGGTAGCATATAATCACCCAATTGGCAGTTTCTTTCCCTCTTTTATACCAGGTGTAGTCACAGTGTAGTCCTTGCCTTTGTTTGGGGATTGTATCATCCGTACCACCTTTGACAAGAACCTGAAAAATCCTATAAAAACTGTCGTTTTTCTGGCCCAGGAGAGATAAAGATCGCGATCGGGACTGTCTTGGAATCTGGGTGTGTCTTTTTTGTCTTTGCTTACCTTGAGTGATGACCTTTCAAAAGCTGTTGTGAAGCTTGGATTTGTTATGTACCCTCCCTGAAACTAACAGTTCGCACCTGAAAATGGATGCTTGGAAGACGATCCTTTCCTTTTGGGGCCCGGCCTATTTTCAGGTGCTATGTTAGTTTCAGGGAGGGTATGTAAGGTTGTTTATATAAGCCAGGTTCTTCCCAGTGACCCAAACTTAGGTGTTTTATTCGTGACATTTTCAGGTTTTTTTTTGTGACCTCCATTTGGGCTATCAAAAGGTCACGACTGGAAGAAGATGGAGGTGATTTTTTACTTCGTACCATGGTAAATCACCATTAAAGCACCATTTGGGAGAATAGGTTTTGTTACTTGTTCCAAGCATCGGTGGCCAAGCAAATCCAAGAAAGCATGGCTTTTTTTCATTCAACAATCCCAGCGAACAAAAAAACAGAGGGATTTCTCACATGCGCTTTCATGATTTGATGTGTTGATAATTTGGTACCAAGGCTGAGAAACCCCAACAATGACTGGTGAACCTATCCCTATATCATCCTATATCCCTCCTAGCGTAACCGTAACCCCACTCAGATTCACAAGGGGTTTTATAGCGAATTAAGGGAAACCAATGGCTTTTCATAAGCCCCGGGTTTCCGCCGGCTATTTTGGTGACTGGAGATTTTGAGAAGTTTGGGAAACACAGAGTCAACGCCCCTTGTTTTAGCGTCGTTATCTGACTTCGAAATCCAAACTTCCTGGAACCCCAACGAAAAGCACTGCCAATCTCCAATAACTTGTCAAGGCGAATTTTAAAAGATCCGAAAAGACATGAGGGTGTTTGAAATTGAATATACAATCCTTAAGAATCCAAGTCCCCTCCTTTTATTGGATTCAAACTTTGCTCAGCCAGTGTTTAGCCTTCAAACTTTTGAGGGTATTACAGATGTTGTGGGGAAAATAAAGTTTTAACATTACCCATTGGATCCATGTATGGTATATTTACCTATACCTACATTTACCTTTGAAATCAACCATTCATGTATTTAAAGATAAGGTTCGAACTTTTATTTCATGGTCCTATAATAATATAATTAACAGGGATCATGAAACTTCACTTGTGGGGGTGGGAATCAGACTAGATGCAATTTGATCAAAATGTATGTTTCATGTTATTGGATTTTCCCCGAAAAATAATGCATTGTTTGGGTTGATCATTAAATTTACCGTACCCTAAGAATCCAGACCCCTACCTAGAGTAGGATTGATTGTCTCAATCCAATCCTTAGAATAGGATTGTAGGGGAAATCCCGAAATCTTAGGACATACCTGGATTCTTAACGATTTACCGTACAGTATATCAAAAGACACCTACAAGGACAGACCCAAAAATTGCTGATGTTTCCGTGCGTTTTTGTTTGAAACCTCCAGGATCGAGACAAGCGTGACAAGGTGACCGGGGCGATGTCTCAAACAGAGATGGTTTCGGTGCTCCAAAAACGTGCTTTTAAAAACAAGGACCCTAAAGGTCCAAAGGCCATTGACACAAATAGGTGTTCACAAAAAAAACATGTAGAAGGAAATTTTGATTTAATCTCACCAAAAGAAACAGAAGGGAATTTACGGAGTTTTAATCATGCAAAATTTGGTGACTATTATATTAATGGTCTTGGACTTCCAGGGGGGATACATTATTTTTTACAAGATGGGCCAGTTACGCTGCCTGAAACTAAGGGCTCTGACACCAGACAATTTCCTTTCCTGAAGGCCTATTTTCAGGGGCTACTGTTAGTCTCAGGGATGGTATTATGGGGTTATAATACCAAGAGGGTGAGGGATTTGGCGTTTTCTTCTTGGTTGACCAGCACTTGAAAGTTTTCTGAATGTGTTAGCGAGGCAATTTTGTCATAGTTTCCAATGATTAGTTGCCTTTTCTTCCGATTCCAACCTTTGAACATCCATCTTTTTTGTGGAATGTATTTAATGCATTCACCGAAACCTAAGAATCAGCAGCTAGCCCTCCAGAAAAGAAGAATCTTTTTTGAGGATCGGAGAATTTATTTTTCCTACTTCAGCGGCTCAAGGAAGCCTTGGTTTCATTACCCAAAGGATCCATGTATGGTATATTTACCTACATCTACCATAAAAAATTACCCAAATGTCATGGATCCTATGGGTTATTAAGAAGGCTTTTTTTGAGAGGTCCAGGCTTATGAGTTGAGATTTGATAAAGATCCTTATCTCATAAAAAAGCCTGCAAGGTGGACCTTTACCAGTTAAGTCATGGGGTCCCATAACTCCACTGATTTCGGGGTCCCATGACTCCAGTTAGCCATTTATTTTCGACCATTAAGATTTATAGGGGTCCCATATATCTCCATGTATAACTCGTATCCAACACAATTACAACACACCCCTGATATCGCACACCTACCTCGGCAATACCCCCGGCAAAGCCCAACTATGAAAGGAATCCCGACTTACAGCCTGTTGGTAAAGGTTGCTGTTTAGGGGTGCCTTCCAGTTCGGTGTGTTGAAACAACCTTAGAATAGTAGGGGTCCATCTCGTGGATTTCATGATATGTTCATTTGTTCCATGATGTTCATGTCACAGGAGTTGTTGTTGCCAGTCATTTGTCGTTGTATTTTCAGGATCGTCGAAGGGATCGAGATGCAAGGGGCACTCAAAACGCGATGCTACTGTTGATTGAAGAAATAATGCATCAGTTGATATGGTAGATATCCCGCTATTTTACAACTACCCTATATTGATATTGGGGGAGCGATCAGAGTCGCCATGGATGATGTATTTTCCTACTAAATGAGGAGCTAAAGAACCTCACAATGGTCAAAATCACAGGGAAGACAAGGTTTTTTTACATTCCAGGTGGTTAGCAGGATTTCTTTCATCGACAGTATCCCGGGAACTGCTGGTGTTGTTTTTTGGTTGGATGGTACTTTTGTATTGGTTTTAAAACCTTCCCTTTTCATCCCTTTTCTATGTTTTTTTTGGTCCAAAGGTAGTATTTCAAAATGTTTCAAACATTTACTAGTTGGGTTATCACTATAATCAACCCATGTAAGTTTAAGTTGGTTGATAAGTCCCCTAAATATTTTTTTCACCCAACTTACGAACTAGTTATTACTGTAACTACCATGAGCCACCAAGTACCCTGCCAAGGAGAATCACAAATTTCACCGTGCATTGGGATATTCTGAAGACGAAGGTATTGGTATTTGCAATCACCTACTATACCCCATAGGATCCATGTATTCACCATGTATATTCTACACCCCCGAATACTAACATGGAATGTGGAATGTAAAAAGAGTGATGGCTTACTTCAAGGGGCAAGATGTTTGTTTTGTCACGTGTACCGAGATTAATGATCCAAGATTGCTACATGAGAAGCAGTCAAAACGTGAACATATAGACATGTTATATATATATATATACATGCACCAAGTTGGATTCTGGGTTGGTCATGCTTGCCTTAAACGTTCATACCCACATTACCATCATATTACCCACCAACCATTGACACGAACATTTGATTTGGTACAACATTATGGTGTATTCTACAAATTATGTGTGTTTCTTAATTTTATCGTTGTTGTTGTTGTTGTTGTTGTTGTTGTGGTTGTGGTTGTGGTTGTGGTTGTTGTTGTTGTTGTTGTTGTTGTTGTGGTTGTGGTTGTGGTTGTGGTTGTTGTTGTTGTTGTTGTTGTTGTTGTTGTTGTTGTTGTTGTTGTTGTTGTTGTTGTTGTTTTAATACCCCCCCAAGAAACCACACTGAGGCGAGTCGATCTGTTAGCAACAAAAGAAAAAAGGACCCGGCTCAAGGAGGATGGTACAAGGTGGACCTCGTCACCATGAAAAAGTAATAACTTCGATATATCCCCCTTCCCAGGATGTCAGTGACCACCAGGATTATGAACCATTTTTAAGATAGGGAATCACTATATAATATGAACCTTTATTTGCTTACTGTTAGTGGGAAGGGGCCACACCCAAGTAATAACTCCATTCAATTTACCCTATAGGCTTCGGAAAACACCTTGGGTTTTTGGAGGTATTTGGACCCCAAAGACCTTTTTTTTGCAGCTATTTGGAACTCCAGGCTATATAGGGGTTATAACCACCATTTTAGAACTGATAGAGGTCCACCTTGTATAAGAGACCCTAAGGTGTAACCCAAGGGCGCACCGGAAGTCTTAGGGTTTAGATGTGCTACGTTGGAAAGGTCCAGCGATTTAGAAGAAATATGCCCTAAATCCTACTTGGAGGATCATCCCAGTTAGGAAGTGATTCACAACCATGGTGATCGTTTTTGTCCCCTAAGGATCGGGTTGTGGGACCCCTCCCAAATGGCCGTTTCATGGCTTATAAATGGGAGGTTGCTAGCTACCTACTAGTTGGCATGATCCTCCAAGTAAGGATGGGCGCATTGGAAACAAAAAACAGGTTTTTTCGATCATGAGGGGTTGGTGTTTTTTTAGGGATGCAACATGCGTATGGGTGGAATACTGTGGGATGACTTGTAAAGATTAGCAATTCACAATCATTGACATTGGCTGCAAATTTTGTAGTTGTTTGTAATGGCTGCCAATCCCCGATTTTCATGTTTCCAACCCCTCTGGCTTTACTATCCCGATCGAAACGTCTGAATGGCTCCATCATGTGTATCAGATGTCCAAGAAACTTAAGAGTGATGTGTGTAGCTGAGTTGTAACATATTCTAACCCAATATTCCCCGATGTTTGAATGAAATTCTGCATGGGGGGAGGGGGAAGTTGACGCGGGGCATAGGATTACATCATATTAGGTATACATTAGGTTGTCCCCCTTTTCAAGAAATACTTAGTCAGTACTTGGGAAAATCATCCCAGTTAGTAAGTGTACTTAGTAACTGTGGTGATCATAAGTCCCCGATTCCTGGGGTTATTCCCCTTCCAAGTAAGTGACCTTTTTTTATGGCTTATCCACTGGGAGTGATCCGATCACTACTTGGGCACTACTTACATCCACTGGGATGTCCCTCCAAAGTGATGTTGAAGGTACAAGGCGTCACCTACAAAACCAATCTTCGCTGGGCATATCTTAGATGATCGCCGGACATTCCCTGAACGCTCCTTGGAGTTTATTTAGTGGGATTTTATGTTAGTAACCCACTAAGAGTTTAACTTTAGCAGGGGACCTAAGGGTTGCCGTGTTTGGTGATTGTGATGACGTTTGTGTTTTCATTACTGTTGATGGTTCAGAAGAACTCCGGCGAAAAAACCACTTGAGGTAGGTACTTTGTCCCATAAAAATACGACAGGTTTTTATACATTCCAGTTGGTTAGCCGGATTTCTGAATCATCAACAGTAGTACTAGAAAGGGGTTGTCCAACCCGAGGTCTAGGGTGCATCATCAAGAAATTCAGATACCGGAAATGGAGGAATCCTCACCGTGATGCAATCTGTATGGATACGGCTTATGTAAGGGAAACCCCCACCCCAAACCTTCAACATCCTTTTGAGGTACAGCAACCCCCATATTTGGTACTTGAAACTTTTGTTGAAATGAGGTTCCCCAACCGTCCCTCCTTGGCGGGAAAAAGGACCGGAAGAAGGAGAAAGAGCGCAGCCGCAGTCGGGATGCCGAGATCCGGAAAGGGGCCCGCAGCCCCGGAAGTTTCACATATACCCCGATCTTTCAGAGGAAACCACAAGGACAGAGGAGAATCATCCTGATGGAGGGATATTGGTATACCCTCAACTGCAAGCCAATCAAAAGGAGATTGATGATCGCAGCTTTGCGTGTGTCAGCGCAGAATGTCGAAGAAATCCAACGGATTGAAGGCACCGACATCTATGATGCATACCGGCTAGCCCGGAGCGGAGGGTGGATCAGACCATTGGCCATCCGAGCGACATCAGGACGCTCCTTTAGAGGAGATCACAAGCACCCACTGTGCGTGAACATTGATTACGACAGAATGAACATGGTGCTCACAAGGGATCTTGCTTTCAGATTGGCAGGAGGCTACCACGTCACCAGGATCGAGAACCTACCATCGGTTACATCAAAAGGGCTTATGCCAGGAGGAGGAGCCGGTGGTCGCGACCACGTGTTTTTCGGTGAATATGCACCATGGGATCCTTTGAACTCAAGTACCATTGCGTACCTTGGCAGTGAAGCCAAAAGCATCCTCGTGTTGTACATCCCAATTCGAAGATTGCTGAAGTACATCCCAATTCGGGTCACGTTTTCACTCACAATCTCCAAAGAGGTCACAAACTCGCAGAATGGGCAGGTATATGGAAAGTGAGCAATTTAAAGAATGGTGAAACTCCTTTTGGATGGTAAGAAAATATGGTGAAACTCCCAAACCAAGCTTAAAAAAAATAGGTGGCCGGTTGGACTTCCAAGGTATATATATATAATATGTCAAAACATATCATATACACACATATATATATATATATATACATATATTCATAATATGTCTAAATTCATTTCCCTGGCTTTCCATCAACAGTATCATTGAATCATTTTTTTGGACATGCGAAAAAAAACCTTCCCCGGATTGCATGAGTGAAAGTTCACACCATGAAACAAGGGGGACTTGCTACAACCATTCACATGAGCTGTAGCATTGTAAACCCCAAAGTTACTACCTGGAAAGCCAAGTGCCCTATTTTTAAGGCAATGGTTGCTGGTTTTAGGGGTAAAGTCGCCTGAAAAAATAGGACATTTGGTTTTCCAGGTAGCCAGTTATTGCCAATCACCTCTCATTTTCGGTGGTGGCAACTCAAACATTTTTTATGTTCACCCCGTTTTTCTGGGAAATGAATGATGATGAATGATGCAATTTGACTTTTGCATATTTTTCAGATGGGTTGGTTCAACCACCACCCGGTCATTTTCGGTGCAGCAAGTATTTCTGGATACCAGATGTTTTTTTGTGCGGGGTTCCGGGTTTCACTCATCAGGACCGAACCAGTCAATCACTCAATCAATCTATGCCCTTCAAAACCAACTTAGCAAAGAAACTCCAATAAATGGAGATTTAGAAGGCGATGTTCCTTTTCAAAGGGGTCACTTTTTCAGGTTGCAGCCGTTCGTTTTGCGTGGGCAGTGTCGCCCTTATCATTCCAAAAATCTCCTGTTGACAAGAATATCCTGTACACCTTTTGATGGCTTAACAAGAAAATATCTTTAATTATGATCCTTCCCTTATGCTCCATAAAAGGGAAGTGGTTTTGGAGTGGTATAAACACCGAACCTAACAGGGTATTTGGAGTACTAAGGGGATTTAGTAACTAGTTAACAAGTTCGTTTATTAGCTACTTTTATAGGACTTACAACCAACGTATATTAGGGTTATAATCCATTTAGTAAGTACCATACTCATCCCAGTACATCTCCTTGAATATGGGAGCCATAGGGTATAGGCCCTGCAAGGTGGGGCTCCTACCAATCATAACTGGGGTGAAATGGAGCCCCTATTTTAAGGCCGAAAACACATGCTGCCGACGGGTCGATCACCTCCTTATATTGGGGATAAATTCATCCCAGCTTTAATGACGGGAATCCTAATGGGTATATAAACCCCTACGAAATTGGGTTGATGCAGTTTATCCCCCCAAAAAAACATGGAAATCATGGGAGTTTAGACCCCAGCACACATGGTTTTTTCTCAACTCCACCAACCTTGTTTTTCTCTTTCGGAAGGCCGAACTTCCAGCCCAAAAGCTAAGAAGGCGCGGAATCCCGTTGAGATTTCTGGGGGTTCAAACCGTCAAACCGGCGGGTTTAGCTGATGGTGCGGGGAATGGTTTTGAACAGGAATCATGAAACCATTATAAGGATCCTAGGTGCTGGTTTCAAACATTTTATAGTTTCAAGTTTCACCCCTTCCTGGGGAGATGATCCAATTTGACGAGCACATTTTTCAAATGGGTTGAAACCACCAACTAGGATCCCTATGAAACTTTTAAAGAGCAAGTATAATGAAAAGTAAGAGTTTTTTTTTCGTGGCTCAATTCAAAGGTGATGATATATAGATGTAATCAAAGTCATTTTGAAGGATTTCCCTGAAAACAAGTATTATTTAGGCTGGTGATGTAATAAAAAGACCCAGTGGAGGGAGGGTTTGTTTCTTTTTGCATGAAAGAAAAACCCAACTTCCAACATCGAATGGTTCAACAGCTGCGGTTTTGTCAGACGGTGCGGAGCAAGCCTAACTCCTCATAGGTTCCCAACGGGAGATGCGCCTGTTGAAGAGGCATTTATGGGTGATCCGGGAATTTCGACTTTGTATTTTCGCTATGACGATGTGTTGTACGTTGGAAAACAAGCGATTAGCCTTTTAGGCCATCTTGACCCAGTTCTGTGGGCTGAAGGCAGACCAGGATTTCGTCATCCTGGATACTGGAGGATCTTTAAGGACCATCATGAGTCATTTACGCAGGTGAGCTTGGTTTTCGAGACCCACTCTAAAGTATATGGTGGCTTTCTAGCCGTGTTTATCTTCTCGTCTATATCTCTCTTGACGACCGTTACGACGGTGAGTATGACGAGGCGATACCTCAGAACATTTCTTGCAACTGGGGATCCAAGATCTCGAGAGCATTTGCAGGATTATGAGACTATGAGAGTGCGAGCTATTGATGAGCAAGATGTCTCTAAGTCGCATGCTCTTACTGCAGCTTCACGGGTGTCGCGGTTGAAACCAGCGACTCAGCTGACAAAGGAGGTCCGTGAGGAGGCGAATAAGAAGTATGTAGAGCATCATCTCAGTCCCTTTCAGTGGGAGGGCTCAGATGCCTCAAAAGTTCTTAGTGACGCATTTGGGGAATGTGGTGTTACGTTATAATTATCTGGGATTTGCTGCAGGCGGCTTTTTACCTTCCAGTATGATGAAAATTACCACTTCTAACTTCACCATGTGGGCAATACTGGGTGGTGGTTTCAAATATGTTTTTTTTTCACCCCGAAAATTGGGGAAGATGAACCCATTTTGACAATCATATTTTTCAAATTGGTTGAAACCACCAACTAGAATTAGAATATGTTTTATTTGTTACAACCAGCATCTTGAGCAAATCTTTGATATAACCCTAAGGGTTCCAAACACCTACTGACAATCATGGTAACCTAAGGGACCAATGCCAACCACCCCCCCAAAGAACTAAGGCCTTGGTAATTGATTACAGTAAATGGCACTTATTTTTGAAGAGGCTGCTTTCCTTCAACCGTGCCCACCCAGAAAAAAACATGTGCTTCAAAATTATTATGTTCCTTGTAAGGTTTCTCAGCAACATTTGTTGTAGGTACGAGTAAATGAAGGTACAGGAGGACATGCCAAAAAAGCAACATGTGTGGCACAAATATTCTATGTGGTGGTTTCAAATATATTTTTATTTCACATCCCTACTTGGAGAAGATTCCCATTCCGACTCATATTTTTCAAATGGGTTCAAACCACCAACTAGTTGTAAGCTTCATAGTAAAGCTGAAGATGTTGTCTTTTCTCTTTATATGTTCCTAGGCTAGGATGCGCATCCCTCATTTTACCTGTTTTTTTCCAACTGGGGGATGATATCAAAGAATTCTTCTACAATTTTGCCACTTGAGATCGGTGGTTTCCTTTCCCAAGAAAGTGACCAGCGTTTTCTCACCAGTCCCAGGAGAGCAAGCTGGCGGAGCCACCTGTTGGGGACGCCCAGTTTTTGGCAGACAAATCTGATCGTGATCACTTACCCTCCCTGAAACTAAAATAGAACCTGAAAATGGATGGTTGGAATACTAGTTTCCTTTTTAAAACGGCCCATTTTCAGGTGCTAACTGTTAGTCTCAGGGAGTGTACCCTCTCCAAGAAAATGTTTTTAATTTTACAGAAATAAAGGGTCCCAAACTTAGCACACGATTTTTTTTGAAATGGCCTTTTTTCTTCTGTATTCTGACTGCGGCATGGAATCCTGATATATACAGAGTTGACAAATTTGACATCTAGCCGGACTTAACGGACTTGTGGGGAAATTACCCATTTTGAGCAATGAAATCCATTGCATCTTTGAAGGATTTCCCCTGTTGGTGTCGTGCATTAGCGCCTGTAATGGAGGAACTACTGTTGAGAGGTTTCAAACAAGTCGAGTTGAAGCCACCTTGCAAAAACAGACTTATGGGGGTTGAATTCATTTATATATATAATTTTCCATCATTCCTTTACTTTGATTTGCTTGGCCACGATGCTTAGGAAAAGGTCCAAACATATACTCTCCCACATTTACCCCGGTAAAAAGTGAAAAAAACACCAACAAAATCACATCCAAGTCAAGTACAAAAAAGTCGACCTGGAAGTAACTAAACAAATACACAAAAAAAACTTGCAAAGTGCATCAACAACTCCTTACCTTTAGGATTGTAATACTAATACACCCTGGAAGTCCTTTTTCGCCACCATTTTTTTGGTTTCCGAGTTTCACCATTATTTTACTACCTGGAACGCCAAGTGTCCTATTTTCTAGGCAACTTGGGCCCCCTAACACCAGCAACAGGCTGCCTTAAAAATAGGGGTGTTCCTTGGCTTTCCAGGCATCCAACAGGAGTTTCACCTAATGATTAATAGGATTATTTTTCGGGCGGGGGGGTGGTGATTCCCCTAATCATTCTTAATGTTCCCTCAGGTTCCCCAATCTTCCCTAGGAATCCTTAGGGTTCCCCAGTTACCTTCTCCTCCTTGAACACCCCCCCCTTAAGAATCCTACTTGAATGTCCTAGGAATTTAGTAAATGGTTAGTAAGTGGGTTATAACCCCAATACATTCTATTTATAAGTAGGTGAAATAACCCATTGATCCTAACCATTGATCCTATCTTCCAACGGGACATCCAAGTAGAAATGATGGCACCAAGCCACGCCAGTGAATTCCTGCAGGATTGGCTCCCTCGTTCTCCCGAACCGGACCGGCCAAAGCCCGTCGAGGCGCCACGAGCGTCCGGGAGACCCAAGTGAGTTCAACGGTGAACAACGGCTCGGTTGGTAGGAGATGTTTGTTGGGGGGTTCCAAGTTTCCAAGGCATGAAATTAGTTGGACCAATTTGGGTTGGTATATGTAAATATATCTGGGCAAACTTTAGCGACCTCAGCCGAGGTAACGAGGTGAGATGTGCATTTTAACGAGGTCACTCCCGTGGTGTGTTCCAAGAATTAGTGATCAATGGAAAAGAACGAGAGCTCAGCTTGGAGAACAAAGCGTAGGACACATATTGCATGTGCTTTTCCAGCTGCCCAAAGCGCAATTGCAAAGGGAGACCCTCCTAACTGGCAAATTAAAAAAACAACTTTTCAGGCTCCGAAAAGTTGTTTTTTTATTTTCACCTCCAGACACTCTTGAGAGCAGGCAGTGAGCTTTTCAGGTGCTTTTCCAGCTGCCCAAAGCGCAATTGCAATGGGAGACCCTCCTAACTGGCAAATTAAAAAAACAACTTTTTCAGGCTCCGAAAAGTTGTTTTTTTATTTTCACCTCCAGACACTCTTGAGAGCAGGCAGCGAGCTTTTCAGATGTTTTTCCAGCTGCCCAAGCGCAACTGCAGTGGGAATTTACAATAAAATTGCTCCAAAAAGCTTCTCTTGACAGAAGCCACCAGCTTCTACCGAAAAGGTGGCATTGTTCGCCAAAGAATTGGGAAAATTCGAAGTGATGTTGGCCGCAGCCGAGCAAACTACAAGCGCAAACCGGCAAAGCCGGAACATGCGCGTCTCTTGTCTAGTTGTTCAAGTGGATTCGCTGCTCCAGAAGCGGGCGTAATGGTTTCCACAATAATACTGGATGAGATGTCACCACCAAAGCGAAGCAAGACTTAAAAAGAAGCAGGGTGTTGCAGGGGACGAGGTGGTTTATTTGAAACCCTATTTAACGAGGCGAGGCGCTAAAGACGCGGAACCTAATTGAGCAACGAGGTAGACGAGGTAGGAATTATTAAAGTTTGTGCAGAATATATACATATTTATGTATGCAGTATATAGACTTGGATTTGTTGAAGGGAACTTTTTTTTGTGTAAATCACCATACATGGCAAATCATCATTGAAATTAAACCGCCATTTGGGGATAATATTTTTTGGCCAAGCAAATCCAAGTATATGTTAGGTGGTGGTTTCAAGTATTTTTTTTACCACGAAAGTTGGGACATATTACCGTGTTTCCCCTTCTTGGTGGTTTAAACAGATGTTCTGTAGGTGGTGATTCTTGTCATGTTTGCTCTTTCTTGGCAAAACTTCACATTTTGACTTGTATGTTTCAATTGGGTTGGTTCAACCACCACATAGAGATCTATAGGCAACATGTTGAGGCAGTGAAAAACACAGGTTGCTTTGGAGAATGTTTTGCAGTTGTTGATGAGACAACGACGTGGACCATGGATTCGTTCAAGGATCATAAAAGAAAGCATGAAATCAGGATCCTGTCTTTGACCAGCCAGTATGATATCAAATGCAAAAACGAGTTGTTTCTTTCAACAGTATGGTCCGGTGGTTTGATGAGTAATTGTATGTTAAATACATACCTAGAACCCAAATGACCCGTGTTTTGACTGGAGTTTGGGCCTTGTTTTGAGGGGTTGACCTTCAAACATAGAGGCCACTTAGGTTCTATAGGTATAAATATATATATATATGTGCATATTTACATTACATTATTATGTTAACGATCACCATGAAACTTGGGAAAAAAATGCAGCCGGTTAAACAGCATGAGAGTTGTACCTCTGCAACAGCAACAAGAAAGGGAAACATGTCTTGAAGTCCAGCAGGATTGGGGGTTGCGGGGTGTCCATAACATGTTCATTTAGATGTTCTACTTGGATGAAGAATCCAGACCCTTCCTGATCGAGATAGGATTGATGGTCGAAACATCCCATCCCCAGTTCATAGGATTATAGCGGAAATCCTGGATTCTTAGGGCAAGATTTTCAACTCATTTGGTGAATTTGAGGAGGGGTACACTACTTCGATCTACCCATGTAAACTAAATGTTGTCCAACTGGTGAAGGTACCAACAAAAACTGATCCATAGGATTCTTAAGGTTTAGGTCATTGTTGTTATGAATGAAGGCAGTTACAAGTTTTGTTGTCCAACTTAATAAGGCTACAAAACCTGCTTAGGTTTTTATCCTAAGATGTATATATGAGAAGAACTTGGAGGCCGGGGGTCCGCAGAGGTGCCGATTAAATTTGATGAAATGTTACATATGGTGCCAACATTCCCATAGGATCCATGTATTGTAGTGTATTTACCTACATTTATCATAAACATCAACCAAATGTAGGTGTATATACCGTACATGGATCCTACGGGGTATATAAAATTGCCCAACAAGAAGTTGAATCATTAAACTTGTTGAAGGGAGCTTTTTGTACACCCTCGTAAGGTCATGTAAGGTCAAAAACCGTTAAACTGATGGCTTTTTGGAATCGGTTGTAGTCAATTATTGATCCTTACTATAGATAGATAAATGCCATTGGGTCATTTATGGTCGACTTGGACTTTCAGGGATATATGTATATATATATATATATACACAACCAACCTATTTCTCCCTGATTTTTCCATGGCTATCTTCGTTTTATGGGAGAAAAAAACGTGTAAATCAATCCCTCTTCACCAACTTGGATGTGCCAGGAAGTTAGTAAAAGTTTAGCAAGTGGGTTATAACCCCCAATATACCCAATTTACAAGTAGGTTATAACCCATTGATCCGTTCACCATGGATCCTAACTTCCGTCCCGGGACATCCGGGTTGGTGTCACCACTTTTGGGATCGAACCCTAAGGCCCAAGTCGAACCCTGCGCCGGTACCGGGAGAGGTGGGGTTTGGAGACTCCGGTGTCACGGTGGGATGTCCATTGGGATGGAAGTTGGGGATGGATCCATGGTTTGTTAGGATCAATGGGTTATAACTCACCTACCTATAAATGGGGTATATTGGGGGTATAACCCACTGATCCGTTCACAAAATTTGATCCTAACAAACCCAACAGGACAATCTAATTTGTGTTTTTTTGTTTTCGTACGTTTTTGGCAGACATCCAGCCGTACACCATGGTGATCTTAATTCCCTTAAGGAACGGGTTGTGGTGTGTCCCTTCCAAATGGCCCGTTTCATGGCTTATAAATGGGGTTTACACACTATATTTAGGAAATCCTGGGATGATCCTCCACCCCTGAAAATGGATGGTTGGAAGACTACTCACCTTTTGGGAGGGTAACTTTTCAGGGGCTATGTTAAACTTCGGGAGGGTAACTTTTCTGAGGTGAACAGTGTTTTTCTTGGTATGTTTTTGGGGCTACCGTCCAAACCTTCACTTCAGCCTTGGATGTCTACTTGGGATGTCCCAGGAATTTTAGTAAATGGTTAGCAAGTGAGGGTTATAATTTCCTAATATATCCTATTTATAGGTATATAACCCATTTACTAGCCATTTACTAACTTCCTGGGACATCCTAGTAGGGTTGTTTGTCATTTTTGACCGTTGGAGTTCCTGATTCCAAACTTGACTACTGCAATAAGTTGTTTGTCCAAAAATGGCTTGGTAGGTGGTGTTTTCAAGCATTTTTTATGTTTACCCCTATTTGGGGAAATGACCCAAATTTACCAATATTTTTCAGATGGGTTGAAACCACCAACTAGTATGTTTTTTTTAGTTGTTTGTGTGAAAGTTTGGATCTTTGGATCTTTTTTCATACCTCCTGAGACCACAAAGATTTTTGGAGGGGTCCAACATCCAACATCTCCAAAGCTGTGAAACCAGGAAAGAAAACATCAGGGTTTCTAAACCCAACAAGATTAGAGACAAAGATCCTGAAAGCTAAAAATGATGTCGTATAAAGGGAAACTCAAAAAAAATAATAGTGTGAACCCCCAGCCACCCATACCACTCCCATTCCAGAATCCCTTTGATTTCATTGTGAATCAATCGCATGACATTTGTTGGCCTCGGGCAACATATGCACAAGATTGCACTACAATGTTACGCTACATGAGGGCCGCACCTTCCTACAACATACATTCCAAGGGGTCCCTGGTGGAGGCATAGAAGAGCTCAATCAGCTGGCCGATCACGACACCTTCAAGAACAGCCCTGTGAACAATGCCAGCAAATTTTTGGTTCGCAATCCACATCTGGTAGCGTTGATTATGCTACACCTTGGGTGAAATCGTTGGCCAGGCAAGTGAAGCAGACTCCGTTTGCGTTGAGATTTCTGATAGCCAAGTTTCCAACCGGAATGAGAGTGATGAAGCACAGGCAATGCAACAGCTGCAGGACACCATCATGAAATCTCGACAAGCTTCGAAATCAACCACTGGTGGTCTTTAAAAAAAGGAGTGAGTGAACTTCAGGCCTACAAGAACTGTTGAAAATACACTACAACATGCGCAAGGACCCTGGACCCTGCATCTCGTGGCTGTGTCCAAATTGTAGCCCCGGGGGAGGCTGGGGCAGGATGACCCGTTGCAGCCCGATGATTTGTGGGAACTTTTAGGGAGCATGGTCGACTTTGAGGTCAGTGAGGTCAGTGAGGTCAAATAATCTGTTTATTGTAGCTGGGTGGTGGTTTCAAAGATTTTTTATTTTCACCTTTACTTGGGGAGATGATCCAATTTGACTAATATTTTTCAGAGGGGTTGAAACCACCAACTAGATTGTAGATATTTTAGATTGATTTTTTGTAGGGGGCCCCTCCTTCAAGGTTCACTTTAAACTGCAAGCAGGAGAGGGATAAATCTTTCTGGGGTGTCAAATGGAAAAGCCGGCTGCCCTTCGGGGAGTTTCCCTAACTTACCAGCATCTACATACTACATTACATATAGGGTCATAAAGGGCATATGGGGGAATTGAACAAAACTGCTACTTGGAGGATCATCCCATGACTTAGAAGTGGTACCATGGCTCGTAAGTCCCCTAACTGGAGTGAATTATTGCCCTTTCTTTGTGAAGGTGTGAAATTTTTCAGTCCTTCAGGCACCAAATACACCAAAAATCCTCCTGGGAACTCATGTTTTATTCACGTTCACTGGAGGTTCCGACCCTAAGAATGCAGCTATGTCCTAAGAAACGGATTACCCCCACGTTCCTACTCTTTTCGGATGGGACGGGAACCCCAAAAATCCCTATTCCAGTAAGAGTGGTCTGGATTCTTAGGGCGGGTACATCCAAATTTTTACAAAGACCTTTGACACATTGCTTCTTGCTATGTCAGCTATGTTTTATGGGTGCATGTATCTTCTCTGAGGCCCCTCCCAAAAAGAGTCACATTTTTCTGGGTATGCCATGTGTTTCTACTCATTGGCGGGGACAAAATACACCTGCAAATTTTAACATACCAAAAATGATGGTTTGGAAGAGACATATATATATATATATATATATACATATATACCATGGACCCCCAAAACCTACATTTTTAGAGGTGTTTATGGTAAAAAAAAATTAGGTGGCCAAAACCTTTGTTTTTCATGGTTTTGGGAGCTCATGGTATATATCCTTTGAAAATCCATGTATTGTACATTGGATCTACTCCCCACCCCAGATACCAAATAGCATTTATAGGATGAGGAATCCCTGTAAACATTTGATTACCTCTGTTAGTGGGTGGGGGGTTATAGATCCAATAGATACATAATATTATTTACATCTTCTCTTTGGGATGACGTTCCTATGGATAACATGTAGTAAATGGGTAGATCCAAGGTGTACCCCGGATGCCAAAGTCGCCAAATGAGGACCAAAATTCTTGCCTAATTCGGATCCGTTTGTGCCTGGGGATGGAATGTTTCGACCATCAATCCTATCTCGATCGGGAAGGGTCTCGATGAGCCATTGAATCCACCAAGAAACTGAAATAACTCTTTGAAATGGCCGAAAATACCGGGGTAAGTGGAGTTATTCCACCGCTATAAGTGGAGTTATTTCACCCCATTTTTAATAATGATGACGGGGCCCACCTTGTTGTGGTATAGTATGGTATAGTTGATACATTACTCCAATCGCTTTCATAAATCAACTTGTCTTATCCCTTACCATCCTAAAGTGACAATCTCATAGACTCATAGGCCATGAATGGGAAGAGGTCCGGGAACAGCCTCAGGAATTGGGGACGGTTCAACGATCACCATGGTTATTAACCACTTACTAAATGGGATGATCCTCCAAGTAGGATGGGATTGGTATATTTACTGCCCTCATGCTCACTGCTCCCTTCTGCAAAGTGGTTTTGGAGTGGGTTAAACAGGTACCTAAACACCGAACCTCACAAGGTATTTGGAGCAAAAACGGGCTGATAATATGCATCTAATGACCATTTGGAAGGCTCCCACAACCCCAGTTAATTGGATGTCCCAGGAAGATAGTAAATGGTTAGCAAGTGGGTTATAACCCCAATATATCCCATTTATAAGTAGGTGAAATAACCCATTGGTCCTAACCATTGATCCTATCCTCCAACGGGACATCCAATTAGAGGACTTTCGTTCACCATGCTTGCCATTGAATTTCCCTACACGGCAGGGACGACCTGCCGCACCCTTGCAAGTTCAACTGGCCGGAGCGCAGCCAGGGGCGCCCGGGGAAGTGTCCTGAAATTTCCCATGGGTTTTGTTTGCTGTAAAAACAAAGACGTCTAAACGAAAACTGGTGGTTTTTTCTGTCATGAAATCCATCATAGAATTGGAATTATAATCTGGACTTAACTGAATCTAATAGTGGATTTCAATTGCAAGCAATTGAACGAACAGCAATTATTTTTTTTCGAATCACTGTGCACCCCCCGCGGAACAGCCAATTCTTGCCAAGATTGAAAAGGCCCTGAAGCATAGTAAGACCAATTGTAAGCTGAACAAAAATTAATACGTCTCCTGTTGTCCAGGACTGCATCCTTAGAGGGGAAACTTGTTGTCGGGATATGACTCAAAGTGAGCAAATCAATCTAAAATCTAAGCGTGTCCTGGGATTCCAACCACCATTAAAACAATGGGTGTTAATATAACCACCATTGCTTACCTAAGGGTTTTAATCATCGAAATTGGGTCAACCATTTTTTAATGGTGGTGGAAGCCCAGGGCGTGTTGATATAATACCAGTGAAATTCCCAGAGGGATCTGAGCAGCTATCGAGAAATAGATCGACCTATATGCAGCAAAACAATGCCAAGCTGTGTCGTTGAAGCAGGCCCAACTTTGCCAGACAAAAGACGCCATAGTGACGCAATATATGGCGGTCAATGGTAGTAAAGATCTCTTTCATGTAATTTGTTCCCTGAAAAAAGATCCATAAAATGAAGGAATCCATGTGGATTCCCAAATGCGCATCCTAGGGATCTTCCTTGGGTGTTTCTTCCTAGACATCCAGTCATACCAGTCATACCTTCACCTTGAACGTGAACCCCGTCGCCTTGGGGGCCCGTCCAATCCCAGGCAGGATGAATCCTGTGGTGTATTTACCTATCTAGGTGGTGGCAACTCAAATATGTTTTATTTTCACCCCGAAAATTGGGGAAGATTCCCATTTTGACTAATATTTTTCAACTTTGTTGAAACCACCAACCAGCTATAGATGGAAGCTCCCTGACCCTATTTAGGTGGCGAAAATGCTACCAGTAGTGATCGTAACTATATAGTTAGTAAGTTGGGTTTGATTTCACCCTATTTAGGGGACTTATCAAGGAACTTAAAAGGGTTTAGTTTCATTGTAGTTATAACTTATATTTAACCCAACTTATAACTAGCAGCTAACTATCTCAAAATCATCGGGTAGTTGAGTGTTTGGGAATGGTATTGGGTATTTCTAAAAGCCATAGAACTGGGTAATGGTTTCAAAAACTGTTTTAATTTTCACCCCCAACTTGGGGACATGGCTGCCAATTTGACATTTGTATATTTTGCAAATGGGTTGAAACCACCAACTACCAGGTGATTCAAAGTGACCTTTTTGGGATGGTTAAGATGGTTAAGTGACCTCCAACTAGGGGATGAAAAGGGCACTTTGAATCACCTGGTAGATAAACTTTTGTTAGTTTTTCAGGTGTTTTTGTTACCTTTCTACCATGGGATTCATCACCATGAAACACCACCATTTGGGAGAATATTCCAAGCATCGTGGCCAAGCAAATCCAAGAAAAACATCTTGAGGCCTGCGAAAGCTGCAGGCGATGTGCCTGACTGGCTTCAGGATCTTTTCGTTTGGGGAACCCGGAGCGTTGAAAAACAACGGACGTTGTGACTCAACACCTGGGGGCGGTCTGGTTGTGTTGGAGGTGACACTCCCGACTATAGGTGGTGGTTTCAAATATGTTGTATTTTCACCCCTATTTGGGAGAAGATTCCCAAATTGACTAATATTTTTCAAAGGGGTTGAAACCACCAACCAGTGAATCATGAACACAAGCCAAATCCAGGTCCGTAAGCATGCTATATGTGGATGATACAGGAAAACCCGTAATATTTCTTACAACCCTTGGCTGCTGCTAATGACCCATCTCAGCATCATTGATGATATGGGGTGAATACGAAAAATTGAGGTGGCAGTTTCCACGCAGTTTTTGTGAACAAAAATGATACAACGTTACAATCCCCAAACTTTCAAGGCCACCTTATTTTTGGAGGTATCTGGACTTCAAAAACAGACCAATCAAACACCAAACCTCAGGAGGGAGCCAACTGGAAGACTAGGACATGTTGTTCACTCCCCTTGGGAAAAAGCGACCTTAAAGTTGAAATTGTGAACTTCTACTGCCTCGAAAATTCTGCCTCAGTTCCTGCCCTTAGAATATTTGCTGCTTGGATGTCAATTGTTTCTTCTTTTAAGAAATAGCGACCCCAACTTGGTCCCCGGAAGTTAGGATCAACATTTAGGATCAGTGACGTTATTTCACCCCAATATACCCATTTATATGTACATAGGTGAAATAACCCATTGATCCGTTCACCATACTATTGATCCTCACTTCCGAAACGGGGACATCCAAAACATAATCACCTGTGGAATTTTTAGGTGGACTAACATACCTATGAATGGAAAATATTAGGGGTACAACCCCATTACTGACCTTTTTTTGTTAGCAAGCCGTGCTTGGATGTCCGAAGTTAGGATCAAAGGTGAAGGGATCAATGGGTTACAAATCAAACATATCGAATTTATTATATGAGTAGGTTCCCTATAGGGATCCAATCACCTTCTGAGAATGATAATGGAGCCTAAATGCTACTACCAAAGTCGCAATCATACCTAGTTCAACAGACAGTTGTTCTTCTAATCATGGGTCAACATTGCATATATAATTACAGTACTCCAGGGTCAGGTAAGGGTCAATGTACATGGTTGAACCTATTCCAGCTGTCTCTATGTATATATATATACATACTGTATATATTTCCCTTTTCATATTTTTTGTTTGTTTATATGGTGATTTATTACGGATTCTCCCATGGGATTCATCACCATGAAAGATTTACCATTTGGGAGTTTTTTTGTTTTTACGTCAAATCCAAGCATCAAAGAAACAAATCCCAGAACGTCGGCTAAGCCACAAACATTAACCACCAGCTAGGCATCGGATTTCTCCCAATTTGTGCATCCATAGTAGGTCTTTGATGTCTCCTAAAGGGCGCCTATAATCATATTTGAAGTAACAACCCAAGGATCAGTTCAATCGATGTTTCTGGTTTCCTCAAAAGGTGGTAGGTGCACCCAATTGGCAGTATATACCACTTATACACCACTTATATATATATATATGTTTCTTCCGAGACGGGGATCCATGCATGAGGATGTGTGTGGTTGGTAGTTTTCGGCTTACAGCTGAAGCCCAGAGCAGGTCCCTCTTGGGATAGCTCTGGGTTTGGTTGTGAAAGTTAGAAAGAGAAAGTTTAGGTGAAGGCCGGTTGTTGCATCTTCCCCTGTGGGAGGAGCAACAGCTTGGCCTCACCTGCCTTTGGAAGGGTTCAGTCTGAGCCATCCGAGGTGCTCAACCTACTAAGGTTGGGTGGGACTCGTGGCCTGCAAAACGGGGCCAATGGAGAGGCTCAAGACTGAGTTCCTTTCAAAGGGTGGATCTGAAGAAGAATGGCGAGATGTGATCAGTGAGGGACTGACACCGGAAGACATGGAGGAGTATGAGGTTGGTTTTAGCAAGGGAGGCCCAATGGAGCACGCAAAGAAGGTCCTGACTTTGGGACGAGTGGTGGAGTACTCCTGCTATGATCACCAGTGGAGGCCGCAGGAAAAGGCGCTGATAGAGATTCAGGGTTTTGACGATGAGGCCCATCACACTCTGCGAGCTCGCCATCTGAAAGCGTCGGATGACTACTATGAATGGTATGCCCAGACCAATTTGAGCGAAGACAGGGCAGTGTACCATCTCTGTGACGTTGAGGCGAAGAAGTGCCCCTTCAAGCTGAGGAGCAGAGATAGGAGAGAGGTGGTGCATCTTGCTGAGTGGAAGGCAGTTAGCCCGGGCATGATGCTAACGGCCCACTATTCCAAGGAGATTGCCTATACAAGAGTTGAAGACGCAGTGAGAAGATATGTACCTCATCCCGGGGCCCCTCCGAGGGCTGGCGTTGGGGTATTGGCACCTGAGGATCCAGGACGTGGTGGAACGGGATTGGACGAAGTTCTTCATGGGATGGGTCCGACAGGGCCAGAACCTCCAAAGGAACGAGAACCTCCTGGTGGGGTGGAAGTTCCGCGGGGGAGTGTGGGGGCCGTGCTCAAAAGAAAGGCTGATGAGCATCAAGCTGCAACGGCACTGAAGAAGAAGCCCCGGAAAAAGAAAAAGAAGACCGATGAGAAGTTAGCAAAGAAGAAGAGAAAAGGGGCCGATGAGAGTGACTCAGAGTCTTCACATGAAGCCAGCAGTACCTCCAGTGATGAGGATTTTCGCCAGCCCCCTACCCGGGGAGTGGAAGAACTTTGGCGGCTATCCAGGAAACACCCGGGCAGGCTCCTCAAGAGAGGGATGAAGGAGCTGGGGCGGTACTTGGCCGATCGGGCCGGAGACGGAGAAGGAGGACGCTGGGAAGAACGTCGAGTCATGGCGTACATCAACCAAGTGATGCTGAGCCAAGGGGGATCCCAAGGAATCGGCCTGAGGAATCAACGGGAGGCCGTAACCTTAGGCACTTGCCTGGATCTCCTGTTGATGGGCGATCTGGCGTCCCTCAAGGACACTCTAATGCAAAGACTGAAGGCATTAGAGTCAGCAGTCCAAGACCAAGGATGGCAAAGCGCGAGACATTTGGAGATCATTCCCCCACAGAGTGCTTCCCTTTGCACAGTGGGGGAGCGGGATCAAGCGGCAAAGCAAGAGCTCCGAATGATGAAACTCCGAGGGGCCATGACGAAGGCGAAGGGGAGCAAATAGGAAATAGGCGGCGGAGGGCGGAGATCCTCCGTGACGCCATCTCGGAGCAGCCCCAGTCAGACGAGATCGGATCGAGTGAAATTCGACGAGAAGGTCAGCCTGATTCCAAGATCGCCCCCGAAAGAAGAGAAGACAAGCGAGGAAGAGAAGCCAGCAGAACAAGAGACAAAGGAGAAGATTTCGTCAGAAAGAAAGCAGGAAGACCGGTCCCATCCAGGAGAAAGGAAAAGGGAAAGGAGATCAGGTGAAGAAGAGCGAGAAGGACCGCAGCCCTACGCCTCATCCTGCTGCCAGGAAAGTGATGGTTCAACAGTGATAGATGAGGATGAGGTGGACAAGACCCTTGGTGCTTTTAGAAGTTGGATGAAAGATCATCTGCCAGATGGCCTGGGGGTATCTCAACTGGGGGCACACTTGGTGCTGCAGTTGAGAAGGTCCCCAACAGCCATCAGTCGGTTTTTGACGCGGATGCTTGCCGAGCCCAGCTCTGTGGGAGGGGAAGGTGAGAGACAGAGATCAATCTTGCCTTTGCCAGTCCTCCCTGATTCACGAGAAGCCGTTCGAAAGTTAGTGGCACATGAGGAGTATCAGAAATTAGCAGGAGGCACCAAGGCCAAGAGAGATATGGGAGGATCAAAGGTCCACCGTGAGATGAGAAAGGTTGGGTTGCTGGTGTGGCACTTCCTGGTTACCCTGGCCCTTAACTTCCTCTAAGTGGGTGCCGGGGTAGAGGGAAGGTTTGCACTAGATCCCCAACTAAGGCTCAGAAGCAGTGCCAAGATTGGTTGTGGAGTGCTGTGAAGACGTTTGTGGATGATGTTAGTGAGACGAAGGAGAAGTTCATCAAGGCTCCACCTGCTTCCGAGTGGAGGTCAAAACTAGAAGGGGTCAAGTTGTCATATGAAGGTGAGATTGTGGAGAAGGCCCAAGAATTGACCTTGGAGCAAATCCTTCCTGGATTGCCGCCCCCAGGATATGGGGGCAGAGTGAAGCTGGAGGACCTCTGCGATGGGGAGACTAAAGAGCTCTTGGTCAACCCACTCAAGGCATTGCTGTCCGGACCAGATCTACCCGAGGTGCTACCCAATCGACGGGTGATGGCCTCGGCAAAGGAGTGGGAACTCATTGGAGGAGAGCTCTATCGCCGGGGCCTGGTGAGGCCTGTGGAGAAGCCCGCAAAGTTGGACGGAAAACTGGTGTTAAATGGAGCCTTCGGGGTTCCAAAACCTGGGAAGATGACAGAATCCGGACATCAGGTCCTTCGCCTTATCATGGATTTTAGATGCTGCAACGCTGTGTGTCGAGTGATTGAAGGCGATGTGAGAACTTTGGCAGGAGCACCAGCGCTCCAACATCTGGTGCTTCCAGAAGGCACCGTTTTGAAGATCTCTGCCGAAGACCTGGTCAGCGCCTTCTACCTGTTTGCCTTACCAGAAGGATGGTCCAAGATGATGTGCTTCGAGAGAGCGATTCCCTGGAAGGCGTTGGGAGAGGACAGAGAAGGAACCACCTACATTGGGGCAGCGGTATTACCCATGGGCTGGAACTCAGCTGTGGGTGTGCTGCAGCATGCCCATAGAAACTTGGCATTGCGGCCAGTGGAGAGAGGTGGGGCTGGCCTTTTCGGAAATATGGAGATAAGGAAGGATGCAGTCTTCCGTGGCAGAGGAGCTGCAGCCGGGAAAGCGAAGTGAGGAGCAGGAGAGGCTGAGGGCAGCCTATAGTCACTGGGGCATTCCGTATAGGTGTGAGAAAGCTCTTGTGAGAGCAAGCCATGCTGAGAAGTTGGGAGCTGTGCTGGATGGAGAACGGGGACTCTTGAGAGCAGCCACTCGCAGAGCAGTGGAATCATTAGCCATGGGAGCATGGTTGATGGGCAGCGAGTACCCAAGCAGAAAGAGCCTGCAGGTATATGCAGGGAAAGAAGTGCATACGTTGCAATTCAGGCGGCCGCTCTTTTCATGTTTTGACTTCATCTGGAAGTCTATTGGAGAAGGCGGGGCAACGTGCAAGATGACCAAAGAAGTGATTGAAGAAATGCTGATGGTTGCGTGCCTGCAGCCAATGAAGTTCTCAGATTTGAGAGCGAATTTGAACGAAGTGGTAACTGCCTCAGATGCCTGCGAGTCGGGTGGAGGCAGCTGCTACGCGAACAGGCTGAGTGTGAGAGGCCTGACGGACGTAGTCGCACTGGAAGAAGGCCTGGATGATGTCTCAAAAGTGGCTGATCACCTGGACAACAAAGAAGTGATCATCGTTTTTGATTTCTTTGCAGGGATAGGAGGACTATCCAGGAGCTTGGCAATGGCTGACATCCCGGTGGCAGTGCTGGTGGTTATTGAAAAAGATGTGGACTGCCGCCGGCTACATCGTCGTAGGTGGCCGGGTTGCCAGCTGGTCGCTGACATCCAGAAGCTGAGTAAGAAAGAGATTGAGACGTTAATGAGGAAGAATTCGGGGATCACAGGTGTGATCGCAGGGGGTGGGTCACCGTGCCAGGGACTTTCAAAGCTCTCAAGCCTGCGGCGTCACCTTGAAGATCCGAGATCAGCCGTTTTCTTTGACCTGAGCGAAAGGCTAAAGTGGATTCAGGAGATTGCAGTTGCCATGGGCATTTGGTCCATCAGATTCTGTGAGAATGTGATCGGTGACGAAGAGGATGTTGAGAGGATGAGCAAAGAACTGCAGATGGACCCAGTGATGGTATGCTCAAGTGATGTTTCGAGGGTGAGAAGACCTCGTCTTTATTGGTCGTCCAGTGGAACGGATGACCATGGATCATTCAGCAGGGAGTTCTATGGGAGCATCGAGCGAATGCGGCTGGTAGGAGCGCTGGAGCCTTTGGACAAGCCTGTGACGAAGGCTGGATTTGGCCAGAAGGTATGATGGATGAAGGGGCTAAACTGCCGACCTTCACTCGTGCCATCCCCAGGAAGAAGTGACAGTCGAAAGGTGGAAGAAGGACAGGATGCAATTCCCACCTTATACCTATAAGCCGCAGCACCTTTTTCGTCATGAAGTGACCAATGAAGTGCGGGTAGCAAATGCAAATGAAAGGGAGATCTTGATGGGATACCCAAAAGGGTATACGTCAGCACTCTTCAAGAAGAAGGCGAAGACCGCAGAGGAGAAGGCCGAGCAGGAGGTCGTGCGGTTGGCAGCCCTAGGGAACTCGTTTCACTGCGTGGTGATGAGTTCCCTGCTGGATCTGTGGTTGTGGTCCCGGAAGATCCGGACTGAACCCAGAGGTCTCAGCTGAGATCTTGCTAGCCATTGCGGGCCTCTTTATGAAGTGGCAGTGGCAAAAGCTGGGTCTGATGCTGGTGGTAGCCTACAGCACCTTTTTACGTACCGGTGAAATCTTCCGTATCCGTCGGGAGAATGTTGTCTTTGGGGCTGGCAATCAGCCAGCGGTCATATTTCTCCAGGATACCAAGACAGCTCAGAGGAAACAGATTCTTTGGGAAAAGGTTCTTGTCAAGGAACCTTTGGCAGTGGATTGCCTCAAAGCCCTCTGCCTGTCTTGCTCTTCACCGCAGTTATTGGTGCAAGACTCTATTTTTCAATTTCGTCGGCTATGGAAACAAGCAGTAGCTGAACTTCAATTGTCCCAGTGGAAGATCCTTCCCTATAGCATCCGCCGTGGAGGAGCCACATCGGCCTATAAAAGAGGGATGAGTTTTGAAGAACTCATGCAGCAAGGTCGCTGGAGCAATGTTGCAACAGCCCGCATCTATTTAGATGAAGGCCTTCAAGAGTTGCAGAATTTCTCCCTCACACCGCCCTCCCGACAATTGCTCCAGCAGGCTTTATCAGTGTTCAATCGCTGTAAGCCAGCTAGGGGCGCATGGAATGGGAGGTTGAGAGGTGATGGAAAACTGTAGCTCCATGGATTTCAAGTGTGCTGAAAAGCAGCAGCGAAACCATGTTGAGCTGGTTGGCCCAGATAGACTACAAATGGCACGGGCTCTGGCGTGTTGAAAAACAATGCTCTTTGCAGCTCCGTGAGAAACCACACAGCACGGTAATGCATGTTTCTTCCGAGACGGGGATCCATGCATGAGGATGTGTGTGGTTGGTAGTTTTCGGCTTCCTCCACCACCCCACCGCCTCGTTGAGAGGTGATGGAAAACTGTAGCTCCATGGATTTCAAGTGTGCTGAAAAGCAGCAGCGAAACCATGTTGAGCTGGTTGGCCCAGATAGACTACAAATGGCACGGGCTCTGGCGTGTTGAAAAACAATGCTCTTTGCAGCTCCGTGAGAAACCACACAGCACGGTAATGCATATATATATATATANACGGGGATCCATGCATGAGGATGTGTGTGGTTGGTAGTTTTCGGCTTCCTCCACCACCCCACCGCCTCGTTGAGAGGTGATGGAAAACTGTAGCTCCATGGATTTCAAGTGTGCTGAAAAGCAGCAGCGAAACCATGTTGAGCTGGTTGGCCCAGATAGACTACAAATGGCACGGGCTCTGGCGTGTTGAAAAACAATGCTCTTTGCAGCTCCGTGAGAAACCACACAGCACGGTAATGCATATATATATATATATATATTGTCAATTGGGTGATTACATGCTACCTACCACCTATTAAGGGAAGCAGGAAACTCCATTGATGAGTTGGTATGTGCCTAGGGTTGGGAGTATTTTTTTCAATTGAGCTCTGATCCTTCAAGGTTTCACATGTGTCCATTTTGTGCCATAGACTGAGATGAGATCGATTTGAGACCTTCAACAAAACCTCGGTGGTGGTTTCAAACCTTTTTGATGTTTACCCCTATTTGGGGAAATGATCCAAGTTGACTAATATTTGTCAGATGGGTTGAAACCACCAACTAGAAACATATGGTGGATGGAAGAAATCTCTCACCAGTTGAGAGGTAGTTTATCCGATTATATATTTACAGGGTTTCCTACATCCCAGGTGGTGCAGGATTTCTTCCATCAACAGTATGTGACCTTTTCTTTCGATATGTAAGGAAAATTCATATTTACGATATATATCCCTAAGGATCCATACCCTTCCCTTGAGTAGGTTTGATGGTCCCAATCCCATCCCCACAATAGGATTGCAGGGTTAATCCCTTTCTTAGGACATACCTGGATGCTTAGGGTATATATATATATATTGTGTTTTCCCTTCCAGTAACAGTGGTCAAGGTTTATAGGCCCTATAGGCGATGAAGAATCACCATTTGGGAGAATATTTTTGGGCGTTTTTTTTCCAAGCATCGTGGCCAAGCAAATCCAGAAAATAGAAACATATATATCATATATTATTCTGACGGTGTTACTGGCAGGGGGCCATACCCAATATTCAAAGCTTGTTTCAACACACCTTTGGACCACACCCCGAGCAACCTTTACCAACAGACTATGAGTCGGGCTTCCTTTCATAGTCGGCTGGGGGGTTTGCCTCTGATGTGCTCTTCCTGGGTGTGTTGTAATTTTCTTGGAAATATATACCTGGAACCCCAAACAAACCCTTGTTTTGACTGAAAAAAACATCTTTTTTTGTAGCTCGTGCAATTTTTGAGTTCAGCTCTCTAGTTCAAATCCCACGCTAAGGGTGGACAGAACACCAGCAATGTCTCCGGTCCTTTGCTGTTGGGGTCACTGAGAGACCAAACCTAAAAACGCAAGCAGTGAGATCACCCTCCCCCGAAAAACCTCACATTTAGGAGGGGGAGGGTGAAAACTGTAACTTACAAGAACATTTTTCCACCATGTAGCCCATACTTGGATTTGTTTGTACGGTGATGTTTTTTACGGATTGTATCATGGAAAATCACAATCGAACCATTATTTGGGAGAATTTGTATTTATATTTTCCAAGCATCTGAAGCAAATCCAATCATAAGAATATGTATATATTTTCCAAGCATCCTTTTTATAGACATACATATACAGCATTTTTTTTGGAGGGAAATGTAACGGGGTGAGCTATCAGTGAGGAATATGTTCTTGGGAAATTTTCATTGCGACTAACCTGACGCCCCAAATTTTTTGGTGATTGCAAGGGAATCCTTCCCCAGAAAAGGCCCTCATCACTGGTCATATCTTAGATTAGCCGGACATTCCCTTAGCTCCTTTAAGTTTAGTCGGATTTTATATGTAACCCGCTAAGAGTTTAACTTGTAGCAGGGGACCTAAGGGTTGCCATGATCATTCTGATTTAGGAATTATAGTAACTTGCCCAATGATATGTCGATTCTGTTGTTGGAAAACCAACATGCATTCTAAATGCCTTGAGTAAATACATGGTAGAAAAGAATAGTGTATAGATAAGGTGTCAAATATTTAATTATGGATATTTTGTTTTCTTTCATTGTATATTTACCAACATTTTAGTTGTTTACATGTGTCGTTGTTTCCCTGTGGATCCGATCGGTGTGTCATTGAGACCATCAATCCTACGGAAGGATGTCCCGGCCCAGGAAGTTTGTAAAAGGTTACTCCCCTGAAAACTAACATGTCCCCTGAAAATCAATGGTTGGAAGATGTATTCCCTACTTAAATAGTCCCTTTTTAGGGGACATGTTAGTTTTCAGGGGTGTAGTAAATGGGTTATTTCACCTACCTATAAATTGGATATATCAGGACCTGGGCTAACCCCTTTACTACGTAGTAAATTCCTGGGACATCTTTTCCGTACTCGATTGAGAGGTGTTTGGATTCTCATTGGTGAAAAAAAATCTTTGCTGATGAACCACAACTTATAGTGAGGTGTTATTTTCCCACCCATCTGAAAAAATACTAGTCAAACTGGATCATCTCCCCAAATCTTGGGAAAAAGGACAAAAAAAGACTGTTTGTTCACCAGCATCTTCCAAAAGGGCGTTGTTTAAGACCCAAGCAATGGTATATATGGGCACCACTTATTTTCCATTCAGCACCCAAACTGGAAGATCCAGGAATAATTCCACAAAACATAGCATATAATGCATGAAAATCCCATGGGTTTGCCGAAATTTGGCATCCATTTGGAATCAACTTCATGAATGGATCGATCAAACGTGAGTAAAAAATCCACAAAAGTCCGATTTGGATCGGAGCCCGGTGATGTTTTGGGACTCTAGAGGTACCCCCTTTCGGAATCCCAATCCCTTTCATTTTCGGGGATCCGCTCCGAATCCTAAGCACCGGACCCCCAAACCACCTGGTTGAACCATTGGTTGACCTTTCCCAGATGCTCAATGGGACTGGTATATTTATCTACATTTTGGCATTTTTTTAAAATGATTTTCATGTAGGTAAACATATACCATACATTGAGCATTTTGGGTTTGGAACATACAGGCAATGTTTTTGTTTGTTTCCTGGAACGCCAAGTGTCCTATTTTTTTTGGCAACTTTACCCACAAGAACCAGCAACTATTGCCTTAAACATAGGGCACTTGGCTTTCCAGGTTGTTGTTTTCCTGAAAAAAAAAAGCACCCACGGCGCCTGGGAGACACGTCGAACATCAATCTGTCTCAAGAACTAAGGCGGCCGCGTGTGCCACATCGAGAGGCGGGATGAGATTCACCAACTGAAGGTCAAGGGTATATAATTTACCCAAACCCATAGGATCCATGAAAAATGGTATATTTAGCATATATTTAGCCACATTTGGTGAATTTTTATGGTATACATGTAGGTAGATATACCATACATGGTGGTTTCAAATATTTATTTATTTTCACCCTTACCTTGGAAAATGATCCAATTTGACTATTTTTTTTCAAAGGGGTTGAAACCACCAACTAGTATATAATTTACCCAAATGAAGAAAAAAAGGGCCCCTGGTTCTCTATGGGGTTTGGAGGGGATGAGATACTACACCCAGTTGTCTTAAGGTCAAGGTTTTTTGGGAATGTGAAACATCAGTTCGAGAAACCTGGTGACCTGAACTTGTGTGAACATGGGAGGAAACTTAGAAATTTACTACGTATGGTAAAGCTAGGTCCGCTAGGTAAACTGGGTGGTGGTGGTGGTTTCAAAATGTTTTCAAATTGTTTTTTATTATCACCCCTACTTGGGGAAGATTCCCATTTTGACTAATATGTTTTCGAATGGGTTGAAACCACCACCTAGTAAATGTTCCATATACCCTAGGCATCAACCGTCATGGTCTCAGATGATGCATGGGATGTTCAAGTACCGCCGAAACGCATAGTCTTTAGGTTCCATGAAACCATTCTCAGTTGAGGTGAGCCAGGATCCCTAGGGATATGGAGTAATACCTTGTGTTTTGAAAGATGTGAAAGGAACCTTGTCAAGGCCTAAGGAAGTTTGTGAGGTGTGAGTTGGGAGGGTCCTTTCTTATGAATCTTCAGAAACTACGACTTGAAGACAACCCCGAATGACTACGTAGGTGGCCTCGTGGTTATGCACAAAAGACAAAAATCTATTGGTTGGTTTCTAATTATAGCCCATAGGATCCATGGGACTGGTGTATTTCTGGGCAAAAAATATAACGACCGAATGTCGTTAGTTTGACCGAATGTCGTTAGTTTGGCCTGTTGTCATTCCCATAGAATCCATACATGGTACATTTACCTACATATGATTATAAAGATCTACCAAATGTAGGTAAATATACCATACATGGATGGTATGGGATTGTTTGATTTACCTAATTGAGTGCAACCCCAGGACATCGTATCGATCGGACACAAGGTCGCCTCGCCTCGGATTCACCAGTCACGAATTCGTGACGAATTGAGCTGCAAAATATAAAAGTTTCAACTTCTAGTCCCGGGCACCAAAACGATCCAAAAGGGCATCAAAAGGATCTAAAATGGTTTTTCCATGTTTTTTCCGGGTGGAAAACCCACCAAACCTTGCAGTGTCACAAACACTTCACACCCTGCCCCTGCGGTTCGCGGGCGGTTCGCAGGTGATGGTACCTCAGCAGTGTGTAGCTCGACTCATTGGCAAAGGTGGCGAGGCGCGAAATTCGTGGGGTTTCACCCGTTGGAAAATGGGCCTGTGGTGAAATACGGTTAGCCCCTCTAAATGGCCGAAAATAGATGGGTTTGCCATGGTTTGCCTGGGGTGAACATAATAACATGAACTATAATAAGACCTGTTGAATTGGATTTATGTTTTATTTTTTGAGTTTCAGGTTGTTTAATGGAATGTTTCAGTATATTTCAGTTCCATTGAATTGCCTCATTTTTTGGAATGATCAAGCTTGATGCAAATATATGGTCAATTTGAGGGATTTTCCGCAAAAAAAAATGGTGTAGTTTTGGGAGGATAAACTATGTAGTCAATTAGCCAAGCAGACCAACCTTTAAAGTGTTGGGGATTGCATACTTAGTACAGGAAAAATAAACACATGCTGGGTATAGGTGATCAAAAAACTACCATGGGAAAGGGGTTATCTCACATATATTTTGACGGTGAAAAAAAACTCTTATTTTCTAAAATTGGTTTTGGGGGTCCAAGGTTTATACACCTGAGTAAACTGACATAGCTGGCTAGAAAATCCACCATTTTGCTTGCATTTGTCAGGAATGATGGAGATGTTCCATGGCTACATCAGTTTATATGAACCCTAGGCATCCGTTCATATCATATTATTTTGGAAGAGCACATCCTGAACATTTCCATCCATACCCAGGAAATTTTGGGAACATGCCGAATTCAATTTCCACACCGTTTTTTGTTTGGCGGCTGGAACTCCATAATGTGTTGGCCGTTTGATTGGTGGAGTTTCTCCATGTTTTGAGATCCAGGTGATTATGGGCATCTGCAACACCACAGGTGGGGGGTTTGGACAAAACCCAAAGTGGTGGTGGGTTTCAGGAGGGGTGGGTTTTTTTCGGAGTTTTTGGCGAAGAAAAAAAGATCAGGCCTTGCCCATACCATCCATGGGACCGTTATATTTACCTACATGAATGGTTGATTTGTATGGTAAATGTAGGTAAATATACCAGTCCCATGGATCCTTTGGGTTGAGAATCTGAAGAAAACACCAAAGGATATCTTCCAAGCATCCTTTCATTTGGGATTTTTTTGTTGGAAGGCTGATGTATTTATAGCTGGAAATTCAACCATTTTAAGCCTGGTAATCCCAAGTAACTTGGGGCCCCTACCGCATACAAATGGAGTTTTAACACCCTACAGATGGCCTTGTAAATGAGAACCTGCCGTTATAACCCTCATCCTTGGAGTTACCTGAAGGTCAAAATAGATGGCCTGCCGACACCAAAAGGTAGATGAGGAAAGGGTCCTTGTAAACCAATATGTACCATGGGACCTAAAACCCTTCATTTTTCATGGTTTTGGGGTCCAATGGTAGGGACGGTTAGCCATGTATTTTTCAATTAATGTATAAGATGTATAAGCCTACTTATAGCTGGTAGGGGCCCGACCTTGTACATACCTTCTATCCTAAGGATTCTCTTGGAGCTGCCCCATGTTGCGGATTGGCATAGTTTTCTGCCAATGGGCCCATGGGCCCAAAGGTCTTATAGCGACAGGCTCAGGAACTCAATGTTTTTGGTGTGTTTACCTCAATTTACCCTCTAAGCTACAGAAATCTTGCGCAAAGATATTACATTACATAAGTCCCAAAGGATCCAGGTATGTCCTAAGAAGGTATTAACCCTACAATCCTATTGTGGGGATGGGATTAGGACCATCAATCCTACTCTAGGGAAGGGTCTGGATTCTTAGGGAGTGTTTGGTCAACTTATAATGACTTCACCCCCAAATGGTTCTTTTGGTAAGGGAATCCCCTCCAACTCCAAATCCCCTTAGTTCAAGTTTAGGAATTATTGACCACAGTGTCGTTTTGGGCAAAGATTTTTGTTCGAATGACCAACACAAAAAAACATGCTATGTAGCCAGCTAGTCATGTGTCCAGTCTCTAGCTTGTGATTAGTCATGGGCCCGATGTGCGAATCCAAGCCCATCCCCAAGCTTGAGGGTTCCAACCCCATTCCCGATCGAGTAGGTTTCGATCGGTGTCCCTTCCAATCGGACGTACTGACAGATCGGATCCTTAACGGTGGGAGAAAAAAACAAAAACACTAGGGTGTCCCTTAGAAGTGATCGTAACTACTAATAGTTGGTTTATTTCACCTATTTAGGGGACAACGTATCCAACCTACTGACCCTCCTGCAAACTAACATATCCCACCTTGGGAAAAGGAAAATCATCGACTCAAAAGTCCCACTGGTAGGGGATGTGTTAGTTCCCTGGAGGGTATATAGTCCGGACTTACTAAGTACCAGCAGGACATCCCAGTAGGACTGGCTTGAAATTTTCGTACCGCAGGCGCCGATGTCAAGATCAGACAAGAGACCAAGGTGGGACTGGAAGCTGTGCTGTTTCTGTGGAGCTGAGCCCCTGGGATCCACAAGATGGACCCAAAAACGATCAAAAACGATCGTTAAAAATGGAGTTATCTATAACCCCTATAAAATGGCCTTATAAATGGGGTTGTTTTACCCTTTTTAAGTGGAGTTATAACCATTGCTTCTAACTGGTAGTGGCCCACTTTGCATGTAAGTAAGGTTTATAACTCCGTTTCTAGGGGTGAAAAAAAAACACAGTGAAACCCCTTTATAACCCATAGGATATTTGGTTGTTTTTTTTGGTAAATGTAGGTAAATTAATATACCATACATGGATCCTATGGGTAATGCCATGTTTACCCCATTTCCAACTGGTTTAACAAGGCCCACCTTGTTTTCGATGAAAGAAAATCATCCAACTTTTGGGAGAGTGGGAACTGGTTCATAGCTGGATCTTTCATTCAGGTTTCGATACATTGGATTTGATGGATGAAATAGACACCTAGGTGGTGGCAACTCAAATATTTTTTTATGTTCATCCCGAAGCTGGGGAAGATGAACCCATTTTGACGCATATTGTTCATATGGGTTGAAACCACCAACTAGACACCATTCCTTACGACCCCCGAAGTTTAACAGCTAGCAGCTAGCCCCTGAAAAATGGTGGTTGGAAGACGAGACAACTTCCTTTTGGGAAAGCATATTTTCAGGGGGCGAACTGTTAGTTTTAAGGAGATAGGCTTCAAATAGCACATAAATAGCACCCAAACTGGACAATGCTGCAAAGGGCGTAAGGGTCACAAAACAACGCCAACAGACATGGCCAAATAGTTTCCCATAGGATCCATCAAACTTGTATATTTCGCCTTCATTGATCCCACAAAAAATCAACTGAATATTGCCAAAAAATCCGTGCATCATGTAAGGATTTACCTACTTTGGGCTGATTTTCATTTTATCCATGTATAGGTATAAATTATACCATTTTCCCTTCATTCTCTCCGTTTTTTTATAAAACTTCTATTTGCCTCCGTTTTTTTGACTCGCGGTCCACAGGAGCTTGGTTATAGCCTTGCCATCATCACAGGTCATCCAGTGCGGAGACACAGGGACCGAGGTGTTTGTCTGACCCCAACCCTGTGATTCCTTGGTGGAGGGATCCAGGTCGCCAGGGATTCTCATGTACTTTCCGTTCCTTACATGAGGAACTTTTGAGAAGTCCAGGGATCCTCCATCCATTTTTTCTTGGTTTGGTCAACCTACAGTAAGTGGGGTAGTTTAGCAGTTTGGGCGGTTTTCCATGTCAGTACACTGAGACACCATCCACATAATTTAATTTAATGTAACCTTTTTTTGTCCCCTATAGTTGGAGGTTACCTTCATCTTTGAAAGGGGTCACTTACCCGTCCCAAATAGGTGACCAGCAGAATTGCCAGGATCATCACATTTCAGTGTTTGGGATTATGGGTATAAAATGAATCCCTGCCACTAACCATGGTACCTGTCATGACAGGTCAACCTATCCCCCCCCCTAACCTACAAACCCTCAGAAATTTTAGGGTTTAAAAGCCGGCCTTCAGGGAAACCAACTGGGGAGGTCAGGTTGATTTTATCCATTGAGTAAGGGAAAACAACACACTCAAGGTATGTTGCCATCAGAATCCAGGTATGTCCTAACCCTAGGGATCCTGGCTCACCGAACCTGAGAATGTTAATGGAACTTTCTGAGGAGGTGATTGTAGACCCCACTCATCCTTTGACAGGGTGATTGGATCCTCAGGGTAAGGAAAGGATTACACCTAGAATATCGAAAAGTGGGCTTTCATGGTAGGTTTCAACCATTTCTTTGTACCCTAAGAATCCGTTTGTATGTCCGATTGGAAAGGGATTACCCCTACATTCCTATTCTTTTCGGATGGGATTGGCACCCGAAAAATCCCATCCTAGCATCGATCGGAAGGGATATGATTTTTCTTAAAGTTGGAGTTGAGGAAAAAGGTCCAGATTTCACCAAGAATTTCAGGTACCTAAAATGGAGGGTTTCCAAAAAACCTTATGCTTGCTTATTTTGGGGGTGGATTTTCCAATGGTTTTCCCTTACATAAGCCGTATCCATACAGATTATATAGGTCAGTACCTCCATATTAGGTAACTGAAATGTTTGGTGAAGATGATTTTCTCACTGAGTTTGTTTACAAACAGAAAATTACCGGAGGAAACAGACAACGTTGGTTCAGCTGTTTCTTGTTTGGATGCATGTTGTTGTTTTTTTCTGGGGGTTTCGTTTTCTTTCCTAACCCCTTCTTTTTATATAGGGATTATATAGGGAATCTGAAATTGCTACCCTGACATGCTGCATCTTTATGAAACAACCAGGATTCCTGCTTGGATGTTTTAATATGTTTAAAAGATCTTCAATCAGCTCAGGACTGGAAAAGCAAGAACTTGTCAGTGAATGAACTTGCGGCCATGAAATCCTTGCATCGGACCATGAAAACAACTCAGTGATGACCGCGGGAAACATGAAGGAGCACGATGTTGGCAAACTTCCGCAAGCCCTGATGCTCAAGGCACTAGAGATGCGGTGCAACAAAATGGCATCCGAAAAACAGAGCGAGCTGGCAATCCCAGCAGCTGCAATTTTTCCGCAGCTGTAAGCTCCTCTTGGGGAGGTGGATGATCGAGCATTGAAGTCATTGGCAGGCCAAGTAGGTTTTGCGGGGAGGAAAGACGCACCAAACTGGGGCAGATTTTTTGTTACCAACTCCTCATTTGGCCATTTGGCAACCAACTACTTGGGAGAGAAGTCCATTCCACCTATCGAGTCCACAAGGGATGATGGGCGTGGGTTGTGGATGTCCCCTCTTTCCATTGACTCAGAAACAAAGCCAATGATTGATACAGTACCTAGAGATTTCTTACAATAAAACAACATGAACAAGTATACAAGTATATGAATGATATATGTATGGTGTGCTGTTATCAATATCACTCAGCGTCGCATATTGTATTTTCTTGGATACCTATAGACATTGCTTTGGTTTGGATTCACGGCAACACAGCACCCCAAAAACATGGGATGTTACTATAGGATGTACAAAAGATTTCCTTAAAGATCCATGGTTTCCTTTCTTGGAACTAAGAGGTATATACCGTCCCTGAAGCTAACAATATATGAGTGAACATATATGGTGGTACTGAATATACGGGCTAAATCAGTGCTTACTGGAGCTATAGTTTAGATGTATCACCCTGCAAATTGGGAGACAAGCCTTTCCTGGACATTCACAATTGAAACCTCACAAACATCCAAAATCGCAAGAAAAAACATTGGCGGAAAACCGCACATCTCTCTTGGATTTACCGTCTCTGAAACTAACATAGCACCTGAATATCAATGGTTGGAAGACTACTTTCCTTTTGGGAAGGTCTATTTTCAAGGGCTATGTTAATTTTAGGAAGTGTATTTTTCAACATGATTTTGATTAGCGGATTGGGATCCCATGGGATTCATCACCCACCAACCAAACCCCCTCCATTTCTTTTTCCAAGCATCTGAAAAAGCAAGCACATCACCAAAGACACCTAAGGATGCCATGGATGCTGCTGAAAGATTGGTTAGGCCGGAGCAATTTGGGCAATTTTGGATGCAGCCTGGGGGGATGTCCTGCTGGTACTTAGGATCAACGGATTTTAACACCTTCTAAGTACCTGGAAAGCCAAGGAACGCCCCTATTTTTAAGGCAATAACAGTTGCTGGTTTTAGGGGTATTTTGTTGCCTAAACAAATAGGACACAAAAGGCGTTCCAGGTAGGTTGATTTCGTCCCCGAAATACCGGGTAGCATTTCATTCCCCTAATATGATAAACAAACAAGTTGTATATATATAGCCTACATGGTAGTTATATATACCCTAATTGGCTAATACGGATCCTTATGTCATGGCTTACCCTCCAGGGAACTAACACATCCCCTACTAAGGCTTTTGAGTCGATGATTTGCCTTTTCCGAAGGTGAGATATGTTAGTTTCCAGGTGGGTAAGTAGGTTGAATGATATGTTAGCTTCCAGGAGGGTAAGTAGGTTGTATGCGTCCCCTAAAATAGGTGAAATAAACCAACCTACTAAGTAGTTACGATCACTTCCATGAACACCCTAGTAAACTTCGGAGGATCGGTGGATTCTTTTTGAGGATCGTGGGAAATCCATTGGAAATCCTCATGGGTTATTAACATTTTGTTTCGTTGTTACAGTTTTTCACCAGGACCCAACATATTTGATAGTGTAATATTCAAGGAAACCAACTGGGGAGGTCGGTTGACTTTATCCATTGAATAAGGGAAAACAACACACTCAAGGTATGTTGCCATCAGAATCCAGGATTAATCCAGGTATGTCCTAACCCGAGGGATCCTGGCTCACCGAACCTGAGAATGGTTCCATGGAACCTAAATGAACCCATGGCATTTCGTTTCGGTGATTGGACTCCCCAATCATCAGCTGAACATATGACAGTGGATGCCTATGGATGAATATGACCTGCCTAGGCCTCATATTTTGGAAGATTTTTACCCATAAAATATATAGAATGCTTTAAGTCAAGCCTTTGCAAAAGAGGTCAGTTGGGTTCTATAGGGATTCATATTTACAAAAGTCATCATGAGAATCCCTTCGTTCATCCCCCTTCCCAGTAATAGTAGTAGTGGCAAATGAAGGTTTAGGTTGGGATTCCCGATCCTAAAAATGTAAACTCCTGGTGGTGACTATTACTCGGAACGGGATCATACAAACAATCCCTTACTTGGAGGATATGCCCCCACTTAGTAAGTGACTAGGGAGCTACAAACAATTTATATATAACAAGACAAGCCCTACTTAGGGAACTTACGATCACCATGGTTACGAACATTTACAAACCACTTATCAAATATCATATGATCCATGGGACTACGTATATTTATATACCTACATTTTACCACTAACAACAATACCACCAAAAAATCCAAGCATTTATGGATCGGTACCGTAAATCTACCGGCTGCCGTCCTCCATGGGGCCCCATCCGTCATGGGGATCCCTGGGTCCAGGCAGAAGCTGGGTCTCTCTGGCACTGGCTTTGCTTCCAAGGTGCGTGAATTTTTAAGGGGACAAACGCTGGTTGGTGGTTTCAAATAGTTCAAAGCTGGATCTTCCATTCGGTCGGTTGCGATGCTTGGATTTGATGGATGAAATTGACACCTGGGTGGTGGCAACTCAAAGATTTTTTGGAATTTTGAACCCCGAAATTTGGGGAAGATGAACCCAATTTGACGAGCATATTTTTTCAAATGGGTTGGTTCAACCACCAACTAGAACGGTTTCAATTACTTAAATGAGGTTTGTTATAACACCTATACCTACGACTTCAAGTGTGCATAATTTCAGTCGTTGTTTGAAAAGACGGAATTTCTAGTCGTTTCGCTGAAAAAAGGTCGTTTCATCCCAAAAAAGTCGTTTCAGTGATTGGAATTAACATCATCGATAAAAATCAGGGTCAGAAATTTCATGTCGGCAAAAAACGCCTTTGGGTCGGGAAATGTCGCCGTTTGGTTGGGAGATGTCGCCGTTTCAAAACGATGTTTTTTTCGAAAAAAAACATAACTCCCCAAAATGGACCGCAGTGCGGGTTTAACAGGAAAAACGTCGTTGGAAAAAATAAACATCGTTTCGGCTAAAAAGCAGTTATTGCTGAAAAAGCGAAAAAATGCACCATTAGGAAGATGCAGGTATAGATGGCTTGAAATAAATAAATGGGTATGCCTGCAGGGTATTTATTTATTTCACCCCTAGAAGTGGAGTCAAGTTACAACCCTGCTTGTAACTAGGTGGTGGCAACTCAAATAATTGGTTTATTTTCATCCCGAAAACTTGGGGAAAGGATCCAATTTGACTTTTGCATATTTTTCAGATGGGTTGGTTCAACCACCAACGAGGATGTTTTTGTTCCCTACTGGGGTGTCCATGGAAGTGATTGTAACGATCGCTAGTAAGTTGATTTATTTCAGCTATTTAGGGGATGTATCCAACCTACTTAAATAGGGGTTACAATCGATTTGCTAAGTACCATGGACATCCCAGTAGGATGCTTGAGTTGAAGTTCGTGGTGGTGAATAGTCTGGGTGGTGACTAGTATCCTGCGTGAGGGGTGAACCAGGGAAACAATAACGACAAGGAAACCTGGTTTCAAAAAAAAAGACCGGAGCAATCCTTCTCAAATGCTTAACCCCCTCAGAATTAGGAATGATCTTAATTTGCCCAAAACGGATTTAACTTTTGAATTTTAGATAAATTGCCCAGACGTATGGGAAAATGTTGTTTCAAGCTTCAACTTTCAACCAAACATTTATGGATCTTACCATACCCATGGATCCAGTCGTTATGAAAAAACATTGGGTAGCGGTAGCATAAACATTCATGGAGAAATCTGCGTGTCAACCTGGAATGGCAGTGTGAACATCGGCTGCAAACAAAAATAACAGCCCAGGTCCCAGGTGTTTTTTATCCCCTAGTTGGAGGTCACTTAACCTGTGAAGGGATCAATTAAGCAATCCAAAAAGGTCACAAAGAATTGCCAGACAGAATGAAGTTCTTCAAAGAGTTGCTTGTGAATCAAAACGTCCATTTTTTTGGTGGGTTTCCAGTGTCATAAAAACATGTTTTGGGTGCACCTGGAAAACATAGGAAAGTACCATTGTTTGTATGCAACTAAATTACTGATTTTATAGGGTTCAAGTTGATGGAAATTAACAGCAACTTGCTTTGAAAGGTACATGATGTATATACATTTTTTGGCCCCCAAAACCATGAAAAATGCAGGTTTTAAACAATTTTAGGCCCTGGGACTATGGGTGAAATTACCACTAGATCCTGAAGGTTCCCAAGGTTCCCATTGGGTTTGGGTACCCTCTGGTAAACTAACATGGCAATGGAAAATAACCCTTTTGAAGATGTATTCCCTATTGAAAATGGGGATTTTCCATTGCTATGTTTGTTTACCGGAGGGTGATTGTTTTTGTTTAGACCCTGGTGACCTTTCATGGTTAGGAGCTGACCGTGCAATCGGAGCATGTGCCAAGCATCATGGGGGCGAAGGTCGGGCGGCTTAAGATCAGTGGGGGTTTTTCAGGGACCCCCAAGGACAGGGGACCCTTTTATGGTAAGTTTCACGTACTTTTCCCATGTTTTTAGGGATGATGATGATGATGATGATGATGATGATGATGATGATGATGATGATGATGTGTTTACTTTCTACCACGATAAAAACCATTAAACTAAACTTTGGGGAACTTGATTATTACAGTTTTTTTTGTGTCCCCCTTTTCATATCTTTTGTTTGTTAAACAACGGTGATTTCTTGCAGATTCGAATCCCATGGTGTTTTTCCAGCCCTTTTCAGGATCCAAATCCCATCACCTGAAAACATATCATTTTACGAGACTCCCTGAAACAAAGTGACATAGCCCCTGAAAATCGATATGGGTGTTTCCTAAAATAAGGGTACCCCAAAATGGATGGTTTATAATGGAAAACCCTATTAAAATGGATGATTTGGGGGTACCACCATTTGAGGAAACATCCATATAAAATCAATGGTTGGAAGATGAATGATTCCTTTTTGAGAAGGCTTATTTTCTGGTGCTATGATGTGCTATGTTAGTTTCAGGAAATGTATTTATATATTATAATATTTATATATATATATATATGTATATCTTCAGGTTTTTCCAAACCGCACCCCAGGATGCATTTTTTTTACAAAAGAAACATTAACATTTGTTGTTCGCTTTGGCACTTTCAAGGTGGAGATGTTCAACATGTTTTGTTAAGGGGGAAGTTTTTAACCACCCAAGCCCAACCAGACAAAGGAAACAAAGCTTTTCACTTCCCTACCGGAAAAGGTCAAAATAGATATATGCCCCGTAATCCATGTATCGGTTTATATAGGCGCCCTGTATTACCCCACCTTTGGGGGGATGGTTAGCCATGGGGCCATGGGGCCATGGTCCAAAGGACCATGGGACCATCCCCAAACCCGGTGTCTCCGAGAGTGGATGGTGTCGACCAGGGCGCCAATTTGTCTCGGATTCGACAACAAGCCGGTAATTTGGCAGCCCGGGCGCTCACGCAGAAACTACAAATGTTGGGGGTGTGGGAGGTTTGGTGGTTGATTTTTTGGGGGATTATGTATGTATGTTTTTGTAGAAAAATAAAGTTTAAAGATGTTTGAAGTTTAAAAGTTTTGGGGGGTTACATGTTTCGTTCAGAAAAAATACAGCTCAGGCTCAAACTTTAATTTCTAAGTATTTTGGCTGAACAAGTATACCAGGTGATTCAAAGTGACCTTTTCATCCCCTAGTTGGAGGTCACTTAACCCCTTCAAAGGGTCAGTTAACCATCCCAAAAAGGTCACTTTGAATCACCTGGTATGTTTAACCCCCCCAGAAAATCTATTGGCTGGACCTTTTCAGGTGCCACCGTTTGGTTTCGGGAGTGATTTTTTGTGTAACTCACCCGTGTCTTCCCATGGGAAGAGTCATCAAGCATATATATATATATATTTATTTACAATATATAATATACCTAGATCTTCCGATGATCACTATAATGTATATTTAATATATATATATATATATAATATAATTAATATATATGTAAGCCCATCATATGTACCACCCCTGAAATCTTAAACACGACACTGAAACATCAACCACGCATGAATGCAGATGTATTTCCGGAATTGAAACTGGGGATTTTCCAGCCAATCGTCATGGTAGTGAAGTCGGGGGTGTAAATTGTAAGGACTCCCTATAAAAGGTAGGATGACCATCCCCAATATAAGGAGCCAAGGCCCCAGACACTTGATGGGGTTAACGTGGAGGTGATATACCTGCATAAAAAAAAAACAAACTACCTAGTCTTGTAGGCAGGTTAGACCAGTCTCATTGCTTCTTTGGGACTGCATGGAGATTATATGCAATTTCCATGCAGGATTGGGAGTTTACACAAATACTTTTGGACCGTCCGACGTCCGTCATGGTCAATTTGCCCCATCGAATTGCATTGGGGGCATCAGCCGAAAACGGGACTCGAATCGATGTGTTTCTTGGATGATTTTTGCATTCAGACAAAAGACTCGGCTAACTTTCCTGTCCAACAGCCCCTTTGAGTTTTGGTGCGTTTTTTCATGGTAATCTACTGGAGACTTAATTGTTTGTCCCGGCCGCCAAAATTTGCCTAGAAAAGTGGATGATTGGATTCGTCAGATGAACATGATGAAATTTAGTCATCTTCCGATACGCACGACAGATTGGGAACTGATCATGTTTCGTATGACTCTGAAATGCTGATCAATCAGGTGATCATCATGTCTGTCAGGGTCGATCCACGCCTTATATTGATGATGCCATGGTCATCCTACTTTTAATAGAGAATCCAAATATTGGGTATGTAAACCCCTACTATTGGGTTGATGAGGTTACCCCCAAATACATTGAAACAATGGGAGTTGATGGACCCGTCGCACATGTGATCCACGTCCTAAAATTAACCTTGGGATATTTATATGGCTTTCATCTATCCCTAAGAATCCAGACCCCTCCCGATCGAATAGGATTGAGGGTGCCAATCCCATCCTTAGAATAGGATTATAGGGGTAATCCCGAAATCTTAGGACATACCTGGATTCTTTGGATATAGCGATAATCACTTAGGGGGGGTCCAAGAGGAGGGTCCGGGTGGTATATGAAGAGCCAGGGAAACCTTAGGGAACTATAGGAAAGTCATGGAATCTCCTCAAATCCCACGGGCCTATAATGAGGGGATAGGCAGGGATACCCTGATCCCAACGTGGGCCCCCTATGGGAAATCCCTAAAAACGCCCGATTATAGTGGGTATTTACCATGGGTCTGTTAGGGGTACACCCAATTGTCCAAATGAGGTTTTGTTGAAGGCCTAAATAGGGTGAAATTTAACCCCGCAATCATGAAGGAAAACCTGGGTTTCCATGGTAGGTATGTCAACCATTTGTTTGTACCCAAAGAATCCAGGTATGTCCTAAGAAGGGGATTATTCATCTACTATTTTTTCATAACACTCAACCATGCATGGTAAATATACCAGTCCCATCGCTGCCTCATGGGTTAGGAAAACCTTACAAAACTGGATCCTGTGACGACCCGATGTTTCCAAAACCTCAGGAATTCTTAGGAAACCTGGACCAAGACTGGATCCTTTAAACCCGCATCCGTAGGAAATCTTAGGAAACCTGAGGAAAACCCCTTAGTAAACTCCTATACTTTCTCGCCATGAAGTCAGTCCACAGAGATTCGGACGTCACACATGACCGTCACGGTCATGTCACCTGAGATCGAGCTCAGACCACCAGAGATGCCTGGAATGACGTACCTTGGGCATCACGATTCCCGTAGGATCCCTGTCACGTGGAATATGTACCAAAAAATGATGTATCATAGAAGTAGGGGGCAAATGTAGGGGACATATATTTTTCCATACATGGGAGAAGTTTGGGTATATTAAAACGGTAAACATCGATGTTATTTGTTTGACAAATACATATAGATCACAATCAGTTGTTTATCATTTTGTCTTGAGTGTTTTGGTTGTATTCATTTTGGATTGTGTTGTTTTTCGGGGTGATTTGTTTGATCCATTTTTTCCTGCCGCAGCCATCCACATGGGATGAACTGAATATTACTGAATCATCAAGCTAAGGACTAAGGATTCCTTCAAAGCATTGGGGTGCATTTTTGATAGGGTTTTCTGTACATATATATATAAATATATTTATATACATATTTATTTATTTATTTACATTTATACATACATACATACCTGGATCTTCCAAGGGGTACTGAATGGATGGTAAGGGGTGCCAATACACCATCCCTTAGGGTTGAAACAGCACCCTTTGAAAGATGCTGGTATATAATATGTCATATGTCCAATTTTAGGAGGTTATGTAAGGTGGGCCCAAAAAGCCACTTATAAAGGGGGGGGGGGTATCTGTATAGCCTGTATACATGGCCGAAAGTAAATGATATTCACTGGTGATATTTCACCCTGAAATCCACTATTTCACCCCTACCTACTTATTTATAGAGATCCTTGCTGACCTTCTGAGAATGGTAATGGAATCTATAAATACTATGCTTTTCGGATGTGTTTGGACACCCTAATCATCATCCGGATTCCTATAGCATATAACTGGTTTCTCCGGGCCCGCCTTGTGTAAGACCTCCCCATTTGAAAAACGGAGGTGTTTTTTCAACAAATCACCTTCAAGGCGAAGTGCCTGACCTGTCATGTCACTTGGAGGATCATCCCAACCATGGTGATCGTAAGTCCCAAATGGCCGAACTTCATGGCTATATAAATGGTGGTGATCCTAAGTACTTACATCCAGTGGGAGCCACATCCTCCAAGCACATCTGAGGCATACGGCCATTTTGGGCCCTGGCAGCCAGGCTGTGCCGTTCGGGGGTAGATTGAAACACCCGAGGCAAAGGCCCAACACCCGAGGCAAAGGCCCAAAAGGCATCAGATTTTTTGATACAAAAAATACTTAGCCTCCCCTGAAACGGATACAGCTTCAAAGCACCTGGAAATGGATGGTTCAATGGTTGGAATACGATCGTTTTTGTTTGGGATGGCCTATTTTCAGGGGGTTATTTATTGTTTTACACCCCACCAAAACGGAAAATGAGACTAAAAAACATGAAGGTTTTGAACACTACATTCGGATATGTTGGCCTAATTTTGCATTTTTGAAGGATGAACATCATGGCAAACGAAATCATCATTTGGTGATGGTTGGATTTTTGTTCCAACCATCAAACAGTCACAAATCTTATCAGGGTGATGGTGTAACACCCTTACATATGGATTCAGGATCTAGTACCTGGTACCTTGTGGGAAGATACCCCTGAATTATGCCAGCACGTTGTACTCGTTTGATCCTATACGAAGGCATGATTGGATCCCCCCAATACTCGGATGTCCCGGGACGGAAGTTAGGATCCATGGTCAGGATCATTGGGTTATTTCACCTACTAGCACCTATAGATGGGATATATTGGGGTTATAACCCACTGATCCTAACCATTGATCCTAACTTCCTGGGAGATCCAAGTAGTGGATCGACCCTTCCTGGCACTTGGCCCTTGAAAGGAACAGCTGATGGTGGCGGAGCAGCTGATTATGGCCACGGTTGCGGAGGCAGGTTGAGATAGAAAAAAAAATCTGGCTTGGTTACTAAACTATACTGGTTGTTTATGGTTGTTTGACAGGGATCCTTGTAATTTATCATGGTTGCATGAAATAATCCCTTATATAACTGGGTAGTATTTTCATCCCAAAAAACCTAAACAACCAGGCGCTCGGGATCCTTGATCACCTTCTGAGAATGGTAATGGAACCTAAATACCGGCTCCCCAATCATGATCTGAGAATATGACGGCTGATGCCTACGGAAAAGAAATGCCTTAAAAATGGGGGATGGATTAGGTTCCAAACACTTCCTCACCAGGTATTTGAAGTCTGTTGATATGTTGGATGTTTATGGAAAAATAACGGTCGGTTTTGCTGAACGTTTCCGAGTTTTTTGAATCAGGACAACTGGGGCCCATATGAGTGACCCAGTTGTTAAGAGTCTCAAAGAGATTAGGGAGAGATACACCCCAGAAATTTAACATGGATAAAGAAAAATGGGCCATATCTAAAAGGAGATACATTTTCCAAGGCCCATCATTTTGGGTATCCAGCCTTTAGGTTTCAGGGGTTATACGGGTAGATATACCGATATACCAGCTGTTTCCAGTCGTGACCTGAACTAATCCACCCAAATGGAGGGAAAAACTCAATCCTTCAAAAGGCCAGGAATAAAAAACCACCAAGTTTGGGTCACTTGGAAGAACCTGGTACTTGAATTTAAACCCCATACCATCCATGTATGGTATATTTACCCACATTTTAGCTGATTTTTATGGTACATGTATATAGGGAAATATACCAGTCCCGGATGCTATGGGAATATGATTGATATGATTCATCTGTCATTCGAGCTGATTCATGTTTCCATTTGTGGGGGTTGTTACTAGGGATCCAATCACCTTCTGAGAATGGTAATGGAACCTAAATGCCTTCCTGAGGAGGTGATTATACACCCCAATCAACATCTGACAAGGTGATTGGATCCCGAGGGAAAAAAAACACTTCAAAACTAGATACCCTCCCTGAAACTAACAGTTCACCCATGAAAATCACCATCCTTCCTGGTAAATACCATCAAAATGGTGGATTTTCCAGCCAGCTATGTTAGTTTCAGGGAGGGTAACAAAAAAAATCCCACTGCCATCAGGCGGCGGTCGCCGTGGCCATCGCCCCGCGATGAGGTGAGGTTTTTTGTGGGTGGCAGCTGAGGTTTTCCCCCCAAACGGTTGTTTAGGGTATATATGGGTGTTTCCAAAAATAGGGGTACCCCAAAATGGATGGTTTATCATGGAAAATTCATTACAATGGATGATTTGGGGGTACCATTATTTTCGGAAACATCCATATAGATAAGCCGTTTTAAAGGCAATTATATACAACATGGGTATAGAGGGAATATAACGAATATAACTACCATTTAGGGTATATGACTGGTTGCTTTTATCATTTTGGGGATGAAATACTACCTTGTTTTATGGGGATTAATTATAGAATCTACCCAAATTATAGCGACCACACACGACCTCACCCCAAATGGCAGGGTAGTAGAGGAACCCCCAACAAATGGCCCTATTTCAGGAAAGTCTAGGTTGTTGAAATATTATAATGTGGCCAGATATAATAAACCATTATAAGGATCCCTATTAAACAACCAGTATAGTGAAAAGTAAGAGGGTTTCTTTTTCGTGGCTCCCATGAGGCAAATGGTTCAGATGGTTCTCAACATGTCTCTTTTGATGTCTCATACTCATAGGATCCATGGCAGACTGGTATATTTAACCACATTTTGTTGATTTTTAAGGTAAAGATGTAGGTAAACATACCGTTAATACATGGGATCCTATCAAACCTTTAGGGTGTGAGTTGCGATTCTGCCGTTTTTTGGTTGGACACAATGGGGTTCTGATAGGCTACGAAAACATCATCCTGTGCTCGATTTCGAGTGTATATATGAGGATTGTTCCAAAACTGTGCGGGAAATGAAACCTTTTTCAAACCACCCGGTGCCCATCACCAAACGAATTTTGATGGAATTTCACCCCCCCAAATGCCCCTTCCACATTTTGTTAGGAGATACTCAGAAAAGGCGGTGGACCAAAACATGTTCCAAGATTTCCACCGAGTACGGTGGACCAGTTTTCTTTGGAAAGGTGGACCTTGTCAGCTGAAAAAACAGTGATACCATCAGAATGACCCTTGAAAGGTATTGTGTTTTGGAGTACTTGCAGATGATTTCGACAAAAATGCCTGTAAGATCTGTAAGTCTTTGATAAACGTTAGTGGAAAAACGTTCTATTGATCATATACCCATGGTTTTTCGCGTGGCTGAAATATTTTTTTTCTGGATAGTTTGGTTCTTCATTTTTCGGGAATCCCCACCATAGAAGGATGATTCCCTTCTTCATGTCCAAAATGGTGCTTAGGCTGTGCCTAGTAACTATATGTAACTATAGTATATCCTGCCGAATCACTTGGAGTGGTACATTGGTACATTTACATACATTGATCCCACAAGTATTGTAAGCATTCATGGATCGGTAAATAGACCGTTCATCCCATGGATTTGTCATGGGTACAGCATACTAGTTACTTGTTCCTAACTTAATTGATTTTACCCTCATGTTCAGAGACTTAGTACATAAACCAACGTATCCAAGGGTTGGTTGACTATATAGTTCTATCGCCCAACTTACTATATATCCCAAACACTCCGCATGTATTACTGCTAATGTCTATTTACCATGAAAACCATAACGTACTAAACCCTAGGCTTCGAATCACCTTGTTTTTGGAGGCATTTTTTGATACCCAAAAACACACCGATCAAACACCGAACACCTCAGGAGGTATGACTGGAAGACTAGGGAAACTACCCCGTTTTGTAAGGTAAATTCTTTGTGACCTTTTTGGGATGATGAGTTCACGTGACCCAAACTCAAAGGTATGCAACAACAACTGACCTCCAACTTGGGGATAAAGTTCGGTCGCGGCTTGAATCACCTGATGGAACTGTTTACCTTACCCATAGCATCCATGGTCATGGTATATCTACCTACCATCTGCTTGTTTTTAATGGCAACAACTTAGTAAATGTTAGATATGATATGCCAGTCCCATGGATGCTATGGATAAGGTAAACAGATTTTGGTTGCCCGAGTGTACCTGGAAATTGCTACCATGAGCCACCAGCTGCAGGTGATGGACCGCCGCGGGGTCTCATCACGATCAGCAGATCTGCGCGTTTAGCAGCTTATGGCTAATGGGGATGTGAAATTCTTGGACCAAAAAAAAAATCTCCAAACTTAACCAAGCAAAAACAGAAAACTAGGTGATGGCAACTCACACATTTTTGGAATTTTCACCCCGAACCTTGTGGAAAAAAGTGATCCAATTTGACTTGCGCATATTTTTCAAATTAGTTGGTTCAACCACCAACTATAGTCAGCAAAAAAACACAAGACAAACATGGTAACTGCCCACAAAACACAAGATATGTTTCGTTTCTGCTTTGCAAAAAGGGCCTTTTTGTTGGTGCGCAAAAAAGCAAGGCGCCATGTTCTTGAAGAGATCAATTTGCATGTCCTAAACAAACGGAGTCAAGTCGTAAAGCTTCACAACTGTTGGCCTCATGACGATAGATGCCTAAAAACATCCTAAAATTCCATAAAGAATCCTAAAATTTCAAAATGATCCCCAAATTGTTCATCAAATCTTTTTCAATATGTGTTTATTCCATTTTCAAGGTACATCAATATATGTAAACAACATCTTCTGACATGAGCACATGAAAAAATGCCATTAAAGCTTCTCCGAAAAAAAAACCTTCGCACATCTTTGGGTGCTACTGTACCCGTTGCAGTGCTCCTACCGAACCCTCCGCGGTGCTTGGAACTCTCCGCGGCTTTTCACCATGGCCTCACCTTATGTCGCAAAAAAAAATACGCGTGCGCAGCCGCGGTGCTTGGAGGATCATCCCAACTTAGCTAAGTATCATGGCCCCCGCAAACCCACATTTAGTTGAGGTGTTTATGGTAAATAACCTGGGTTTTTAGGTGGCCAAAAGCCTGTTTTGTTCATGGTTTTGGGGGCGAATGGTGGTTAGTAACCCCCATATATAGACGCCATTTAGATCCATTTAGGCCAACAATCCCAGGAATTGGGGACTTACGGATCACCAAGGTTTTTTCAACTACTTACTGACTGGGATCCTCCACATTACATCAATAGAAGGCCCGTTAGTCATCACCCCAATAGTAGGGGTACATATATATATATATATACATATACATATATATATATACATATATACATATATATACATATATATATATATGGAAAGCCAAGTGCCCTATTTTTAAGGCAAAAGTTGCTGGTTTTAGAGGTAAAGTTGCCTTAAAAAATAGTACACTTGGCGTTCCAGGTACCCGAATTATATATGTAAATATGATTAAATATGTAAGGATTCCCTATTAAAGGTGAGATATGACCATTTTTAATATAGTGGCACAAATCTTTGCCTGGACTACTTAAATGACAAAAGCACCCAAGGGTATGAGCTGGGAATTTTTGGGTCGGCCACGGCAGGGAAGGTAAAATTCCAAGCCTACAATTACAGATTTCTGAAAACGGGTTGAAGTTGGAGTCTTGGCCTATTGAAAGCTGTGTGTCTCAAGTATATGGCAAGAATATTTAAAGAAAAGAGGAAATGAGGTTGCAAAAAAATCGTGACCAACCACCACCAAAATTACCACCAACACCACCAACCCCACCACCAACCCCACCACCAACCACGACCAAACCCCACCACCAACACCACCATACCCCACCACCAAAGCCACCACCAAACTCACCACCAAACTCACCACCAACCATCAGCTATCATTACCACCGACACCAGGAACCACCAGCTACCATTACCACCAAACACAATGAACCATCAGCTACGATTACCACCATCAGAAACTCTAAAACGAAGGAAGACGTTCCAAGTTGTTGCCCGTAATCATCTTGCTTGGCCACATCTGTGCATGACATGCGGCCCATGGCGCGACGAAGCACGGACACAACGCGTGGAACTGACCAAGCGTGTGGTGTCCTTCGGAAGACGCAGTGCTTGGCAAGAGGTGTGTCTCAGAAGATTAGGGAACAGGCTTTACTCAGGAAGTTGGACCCTCCCCCACCCCAAAAAACAGAAACAGACATATTTAAATATATATATATATTATATATATATATATATCAAAAGATATACAGTATGTCATGTATATCATACAATACAATTTGATATTGTAGTGTAATACTATTATAATACAAAACTTAATGATATATAACATAACATATCAGGACCAGCGACAGTTGTTTTGAAATGATATTATTTTCGTTTACCCATTGCAGCTACGTATGAGATGTTACGATATATTGAATAGCTGTTTCTGGTTCCCTTAATAGGTTAATAGGTGGTATGTGATATATAATCACCCAATGGGCAGTATATATATATATAGCCTTCTGGGTTATATGCTACCGATCCCACCTATTACGGGAACCAGGAGTTTCCTCCATTGATATATTTCCCTATATTGATCCCATAACATTCAACCAGCAGGTAATCCAACATGAGCATCAAATCCCAAGGTCATGGCCACGCCTTGTCCCGATGAAAATAGGATTTTTTGGGTGCCAATCCCATCAACAAAAGAAGAGGAATGGATCGGGGTAATCCCGAAATCCAATCGGACATAGCAAACGGATTCTTACTTGGAGGATCATCCCAGTTAGTAAGTGGTTAGTAACCCCCATTTACAAGCCATTTAGCCCATTTGGAAGGGGAATAACCCTACTTAGGGGACTTACTAACCATGGTTATTAACCACTTACTAAATGGGATGATCCTCCAAAGTAGGGTACAAATTCAAATGGTTGAAACCTTCCATGGTTTTTCCCACTTTTTGTTTGTTCATTTTTGAGGGTTTTTTTGGGGGGTTTTAGGCCTTCAACAATATACCCTCCCTGAAACTAACATAGCCCCTGAAAATTGATGGTTGGAAGATGAGTTTCCTTTTAGGATGTCCTATTTTGAGGTGCTATGTCAGTTTTAGGGAGGGTACCTCATTTTGAAAAGTTATATGCCATACATCATCATGGATCCAACGTGCGGTTTTCCGCAACGTTTCAACGTTTCCGTTTCTTTGCACCGTGCATTTGTTAGGCCGTCGACTTGCTAAAACATGGCAAGAAAACAGGCGGGGAGAAGCCGCAAAGAGCAGTGAAATCACCGAAAATCCTGGTTGTTTGGTGTTTGGTCAGTTTTTTGGGGTGGTGTCAAAACCGCCCTTGGTTATAGAAATTATCATAGCCAATTTTTGTGGATGCTCTACCAACTTGTTTGAAATCAGTATGCCCCAAGCATCCAGGTATGTCCTAAGGAAGGGATTACCCCTACATTCCTATTCTAAGGATGGGATTGTAACCCTCAATCCTATTCGATCGGGAGGGGTCTGGATTCTTAGGGATAGGTGGGCTGCTTTGTGCTTTTGCAAACAGCTTGAGGTGAACTTATTGGGAAGTGCTGTTGCTGACTTGTATGTACACATCACGCTCCGAGGATTATCCCGTTTTGTAAGTGGTGAAGAACCATGTTTACGGTTAGTAAGTCCCCTAAGTCTTGTAAATGGGGGTTACTAACCACTTACTAACTTTGACAATCTAGGCTGTGATATTGGGGGAGCTAAGGAGCTAGGGGTGATCTATTTCCCTACTAATTGGGGAGCCAAAGAGCCCCAGAATCTTCCAAATCACAGGGTAGACTAACTTTGACAATACTTGGGATGATTTCACAAGAATCAATTTGAGCTTGGCGGTGGTCTCCTATATCGTTATCCCCAACGAAAACTAAGATGGTTGGCCTGGATGATCACCCTAATTTCATCCTAATTTTTTACAGGATGTATATATGGATGTTTCCGAAAATGGTGGTACCCCCAAATCATCAATTTTAATAGGGTTTTCCATTATAAACGATCTATTTTGGGGTACCCCTATATTTTTGGAAACACCCATATATAGTGGTTGTCTGTGCATTGTCATGTTAGTTTTCAGGGGATGTATCAGAAACATGCCAAGGGCTGAAGCAAGCAAAGATCATTATCAAGCCTTGGATGAAACCCTGAAATTCCCATGGGTTTACTCTTAAAGAGTACTAACCACCAGTTTTCCAATTTGTATATCACACCTTTTACAAACTCTTGATTGTGTTATAGTTTTGCAGGGTGAAGTACCCTACCCATAACATCTATGTGTGCTATATATGTTCCTCACATTTACCATAAAAAATCAACCAAACATACCAGCATCTTCCAGTTTGGGTGCTGTTTGAACCCTAATGGATGGTGTTTTTCGGCACCCCAAACACCATCCATTCAGCACCCATTGGAAGATCCAGGTAGGTAAAAAATATATCAGTCCCATGGATCATATATAGGGCCCAGGGGCCGTGGGGCTGTTTTTGGTTGTCAGGCTACGATGTGGCTATGTGCAGTGCCGTGGTGGCTGCTTGTGGCAAGGGAACCACGAGTTCCCAAAATGCCTGGCGCAGTGCGGTGGAGGTGTGCTTCAACATGGGCATCTTGCGAGTGGTGTCAGGAGATCCCAGCGATTTATGGCCCAGTCAACCTACCCACCCCCCCAACGTACCCCCTTCCCCCGGAAATACTGTTGATGGAAGAAATCCTGCACCAGTTGATAGGTAGTTTATCCCACTATTTACATGGTTTTGTACATCTCAGGTGGTGCAGGATTTCTTCCATCAGCAGTGAGGTTTGAATAAGGCCTTGTTAAGGGAAACCTAATTGTTGAAAGGATGACTGTGCGGCTCAGAAGGTGGGAAGGTTTGAGGGTGGCAAAGATTTCTAGTGGCCCTTTCTTTTGTAGTACGGGGGTAGGTGCCCATCTTGTGGTGGTTTCAAATATTTGTTTGTTTTGCCCTAATTTGTGCGGACATGAGTGATAGTTTGACATGTTCTTCTATTTTTTCTGGTTGGGTTGAAACCACCAACCAACTAGATGATTTGTATTTTGCATGTAATTTGCATATGTTTCGATGTTTTTTTGGGGGGTTCGGAAGTTCAGAGGAGATGTAGTAGTTTAGGCCTAGAAATTGTGAAGCCAAAAGACTGAAGGATGAAAATACATACATGTGACCTGTATCCTTTCAAATTTTGTCATGACTCCTGCAAGATTTCCTTGGCCCTATTTTGTTCCAATAGCATTTCAAGAAGGTTTGTAAAAACGTGTATGTTTGACGTACATGTGACATGGTGTTTAGATTGGGCATCCTTTTGATTATGGATTCTACCATGAGAAATCACCATTTAAACTTTAAAAAATATTATCAGCAAGAGACTTTCAGAACCAATTCATTTACCATTTGTGAGAATACGTTTGGAACTTTTCCCATCCGCATCCTGGCCAATTGAAGGTCCTAAGATCGGCGCAAGATCGGTCCCAAGGTTTCGACATTTAGACCATTTGGAAAGGGAATAACCCCAGTTAGGTTAGGAGACTTACTAACCATATCTGACCTATAGACTTATATCAACTTATATCATAATATCCATTTATAAGCAACTTAGCCCATTTGGAAGGGGATCACCCCTGCTTAGGGACTTACGATCACCATGGTTATTAATAACCCACGTATATCCGTCCGTCATGGTGGTAGTCATCCTCCAAGTTAGGCCGTGCATCCCTCAAGGGTGTTGACGGCCGTAAGATCAGCTAAGGCCCAATGTTTCCAGCTACAGCAGCGTGATGACTGCCTGTCGTGGTGTGGCCACATGGCCGGTGGCTTTAGGTGCCCGGAGTTGGAGTTGGATGGAAAAACCTGGGTTTGGAAAACCAGTTATCTCTGATTTGTTGTTTAAATATGGTAGTCTTTTTCATTTTGGGGATGAAATATTCAGTTTTATGGAGAATACTTTCATAAATCCATTTGTCAAAGCAGTGATAGCTAGCAAAAGGTGAAGCCGCTCGAAGTGCTCCTTCTGTTTTGGTCCAAAGGCGCTCACAGCGCTGCGTAGCGATTGGCTCTATGTAGGCCTAACCCTTCCCTTGAGAGATAAGGGGCACATGCGAAACAAATTATGTGTAAACATGGTGTGCAGGCTGCACAATTCACACAGGTGAAAAAGAAGGAAGGAAAATGAAATGACACTGGAACTAATGCTGGAATTTTCTCAGCATAGGGCCAAAAACTCTCATCACACCAACTCGGCTCTGGCGAAACTCCTGTCGTCATAGTCAAAGGTGTGGAATAGCAGCCCACATTTATGTCATCCATTCTATTCATCCTTGCTCTTCTTGGTCTTCTTCACGAAGACGCATATCATTGGCACACCAAGCGCATGGCCGCTTGGTGATGATCTGACCAGTGGTGCGGTGTTGGCAACATTGCCTAGAGAAATGCCAGACTTCACCACTACGAGTGAAGTGAACAGGTCGACGGATCAATTGGTTGATCCTCTCGCTGACCAGTGCTTGTACATCATCACTGGGTGCAGCACGACTCATACGGGCTGCAATCTGGTTCTCCATGATCTCGCCAAAGTTGTTTTGTAGTTGTTCAAACCGATGCTTTGCGAGAGATGCTTCGGTGTAGTGCTCGCCTGCAATTCTCCTTGCTATTGCCAATAGATCCTGTGTCTCGGTCAACTCGGCCTCTTTCATAGCTAACCTGGTGGTAAGCCTTGCCACTTCTTCTTCAAGACGCATGTTTGCTTCTTGTAGTCGTGTTAGTTCTCCAGGGGCAGGTTGAGGCTCTGGTGGTTCCCCCTGCGGTAAGTCAGGTTCCTGACTTGGGTCCAGATCTTCTTCTTCCTCAGGCTCAGGTTGGTCTGGGCCACGTAGCCAACTGCGCATGTTGTCATACTGCATGCGACACTTGTTGTTGAGGAGGTTGATGTAGTGAAGTGCTTGTTGGGATAGTGCAGGTAGTAGTGCCAAGCCATAAAAGATGCCAAGGAGTGTGAAGAAACACACTAAGAAGTTGGTGGTGGTGAAGGTGTTGTCTTCTTGAGGTGTAGTGAGGTTGTCAGTAGATGTGGCTGTGGTAGGTGTTGTGGAGGCTGCCATTGCCAGTGCTGTCAAAGCCTTGCTTGTTCGCTTGGTGGCGAACATCTCTGCTGCTTGTTTGCGCTGCTGTGGTGTCTTCTTCTTTGAAGCTTGAAAGCTGTCGTCGCTGATCAATTTTGTTCTGTGTGTTCTGCTAGAAGCTGTGCTGCTTCTGTCTTTGTCATGCCGTCTGCGTATTGTCGTTCGCTGGAGACCCAGCGAATGTGTGATTGGCATACCTTCAGTTTGTCCTGTGCTACCAGTGTCTCGACTGCTGTTCTTTTGTCTGCTCCTATGCTTGCTTGTATTTCGTCCTTCGTCAGCAGGTCATAGAGGGCCTTTGCATCGATCACTTGGGCTGGTCGATGTTGAAGCTGCGCTGATCTGCTGTCTTCCAAAGGTAGATGTGGATGAAAGACGAGGTTCCAAAACAAACAGGTGAACAAAAGAGCATCATTTCTGAAGCTGCCTGACTCTCGGCTGAGAGTGAACTTCGGGCCACTCTGGCCAACTTCCAGCTTCTCCAGTCCATCACGTTGTAGAAGTCCTCCTTTCCACTGATGACTTCATGATGAACCATGCAAAGCAGATATCCACCTTGAGAGCTGAGATCATCACGGCTAGCATAGGTGGCATCAGAGAACACCATAAAAGAGATGTCGTTGACGTCTCCCAGAGCATGGTAGTGCAGACCAACATCTGCGTTGGCCTTTGCCATCCTCAAAACTTTGTTTCCCAGTTCCAAGCTAGAAACTGTGCCCTTGCTGACCTTGCCGGCCAGCTGTGATACTGCACACTGTAAGTGTGGTGCTGATTGTGTGCTTGGCCATTGTGGTTCTTGTAGTTGTGCTTTGCGATGTGGTGCAATGGTAATTGGTTTCTGTTTGTGTAGGTATGCTGCTTGCTGTAGAGTGATGTGGTCATCATGCTGCGTTATGTCGCATCCGCAGTACTGCAAGTTCTTTGTTTCCTCCCACATACGGAAGTTGAAGAGCTTGTGTAGTTGCTCTTTGACATCCTTGTAGATTGGGTTGTGGATGTCTCCACAGCCAAGTAGGTCGTCCACATGGATGCCGAAAAGTGCCACAAGTCTGCCAGGTGTATGTTGTGGTGTCTCTGCTGCTGCTTTGTGATGTAGCTGTGATTCCTGGTTGGGAGCATAGACCATGAAGAGGCAGGCATCCAACGGATGTCGAACCACATTGGGAATGCTAAGGATGCGATCCACGGCTTCCATGTACCAAGCTCTTGGAGCATCACAAAGTCCATACATCGGCTTGTGCAGCTGCATAAGGCGACTGTCGTCATCTTTCATTCCGAGAAGCTGCCGTGCATCACGGGGAAGACGTATCCACAAAGTTCTCTCCTTGCTGTGGGCTTTTCCTTGGAGAAAAGCCGTGCTGATGTCCGATGTAAATGGGCACCAGCTCATAGTGCTGCAGATGGAAAGAATCATCCCTCTGCTCAATCTGGTAAGTGTGGGCGAATTGGTGCGAAGAGCTCCCGACCATGCGTCTGGGTCACGAAAACCCTGGGTGATTAGACGGGCTTTCGCTCGTGGAGTCCCGTCAGCATTGGTGCTCCACTTCAGAATGAAGTGGGCCTTCAGGATTCGTTGGGGCTCAGCTTTGTTCTCGCCAACCATCGTCCAAACATCATTCTCAAAGAATGATCGAAGTTCTTTTCTTTTGGCTTCCAAGAACTGCAAACGTTCTGCAAGGGACATGGAACGTTCACTCAGATTGGAGGGGTTGTTCTTCTTCTTCTCGATGTAGGTGGTGTAGCCCTCGCTCACGTTGTAGAAGTGTTCGTGAGCCATCTTGCGGTATGCTGGTTGTATCTTGAACTCTGTAGTGCCTGTCCATGCTGCAGGAAACTGCTTGCTTGTTGGTTTGCTCCAACTGTCATGGTATGTCATGTCTGTTGTTCTGCTGGTGCGTTTGCTGGTAAGGTAGCTGGTAGGTATTGGGCAGGTGTCTTGCGTTGGTGTGTAAGTTGTGTGTCGAGGTAAGTAGTGCTTGCGAATGATGTAGTTGCCCTTCAGCTGCCATTCGTCTTGGATGTCATCCAGCACGATGTAGCCAGACTCATCAATGTGCCATCCAGGTGGTAGTGAGGTGTCATCATGGGATTGCGTGTCCACCTCAATGTCCTGGTAGAGCGCTCCATCGTCGATGGGTCTGTTGCCATAGGGTTGTGCCCTGTCAGTTGCTGTATGGTGAGTCTGTCGTTCAGGCTGGTATTGTGTTGTGTTGTCTGCTGCTGGTGTATGTCTGTATATGTGATGGTCTCCTGCCTGTCAAGTCTTGCCCGCTTTGCCTGAAAGTCTTCATCAGGTTGTGGTCGGAAGGATTCATCGACCATAGGATTGGCCAGTGCTTCGGGAAGGTCTGCTGCAGGTATGCCGAGTTGGGGTGCTTCGTCTGTAGTTGGCGGTTGAGATGGTGTTCCATGGTTTTCTGGTGGTTCTATAAAGAAGGTGGCTGTTGTCCAGAAGAAAGTGGTGTTGCAGTTGTTGTTGCTGGTGAAAGAATGAGGTTGGTGTCGGCATCATCAGGTGGTGCTTCCACGTTGGCAATTGTGAACGTGGTTTTGCCAGTCCATAGGTATCCCAAGGTCTTGTCCTTCTCGACGGTCCAGTCATCATGGATCACCAAATTGGGGCTTGGTCCATCAACGTTTGGTTCTGTGGTTCTCTGGGCTGTGAACATATGGATGGGCG